>JANHFS010008749.1:104848-119298 GCA_032467975.1 Trimeresurus albolabris
ATGAAATGTAAAAATATTGGGTTGGTATATGTGAATGAAAAGTTTGGATATTTAAAGGTTAGTAACTTAAAGAAAATTATGACTGATAATGGTTTGAATACAGAGGGGAAATTAAGCTTAAATAAGAATCTTGAAAACAGGATATATAGTGACTTAATAAGATGTCTTTTATAAATACAATTGAAATATAAGCTGCTCAGAAAAGATGTTATATACTGATATTACTGTTATTTGTATAAACACAAGAAAAAGGTTTATACCCAACTTTATATGTATCGAAAATTTTAAGAATTATATTTTTTTAATGTTGACAAAAGGAGAATACTGTTGGAAGAAGAGAAGATCAAAGAAATATATTATTAATTAATATGGTTTGTTGTCTTGAAGATCATAATATAGATTTGAATGGAAGCTCATATCTGTGTTTGATCATATTAATTTCTCATCTTAAGCTTGAGGAAACATGTTTTTGCATGTATTTTATGGTGTTTAATGTTCTCTTTAATCTCTGTCATACATTGTAGTAGTTAAATTATAAATATGAATAGAAGAATAAAAATGTTTATGTGTGTTATTCATACGCAATATTCATATGACTTAAGATTATGCAGACTTGAAGAAGCAAAGAAGCTGAGCCTTTTTTCTAGGCTCACATAGCTGCAGCTGCCTGATCCCAGGAAAAAATGTGTTTGCTTTGCTTGGAGGAAGTGATGATACATGCAGTGTGAGCATTTGTCTGTGCTCCAAATCACCTTTTTCTCTTTGAGTTATTGCAGTTTTAATACTTAAATGGCATAGAGGCTAGTATACATTACCCAACATTTGACCATTTTTAAACAATACTTCTTCTTCACTTACTTTCCTTCCAAGTCTTTCAGAATTTATTATGGTTGTAAGACTAAAATTAATCTGTGCTCCTTCTGCAATGCCTAAATCATAGGTTACTTACTCCCATGCATGTTTTATATCATGGCAGAACAACTACAATCTCAATTTATTGATTGAATTGTTTGGCATAATTGTAATATGTAAAAATAATATATATTGCACATTTGTTTATTAATTTATCTAAAAGTTTTGCAAATCAGAAACTGAATATAGAATACAATTCTTTAATTAAAATGGATTGGTTGGTTATGTGCCATCAAGTCAGAAACCAGACTGATAGATTTTCTCTGTGATAATCTATCCCTAGCCTGGTCCTGTAGGTCTTCCAATGGTAGTAATCAAGACTTGTGTAATCAAGTCTATCCACCTTGCTGCTGATCATTCTCTTCTTTTTCCATCTACCTTTCCTAGGATTAGAGACTTCTCCAGAGAGCTTCTACAATGTGTCTAAAGTAGGATAATTTGAGCCTGATCATTTGTGCCTTGAATAAGATTAATAACAACAGTCAGTAGAAATCGACAAATGGATCAAAACAGTCAATAGATTTGCTCTTGATCTTTAGATAAACCTGATCTTTTAAATAGACTATCTTTAGTCATTTTTAAAGCATTTGTAAATAGCAACATGTTGCCTGTCTAATGTCCATAATCTATATTGATACACAATATAGAAAAAAATTCCAAGGTGCAAAAGAATCCTTGAACCTTATAGTATTCTAAGTGGCACTTGAAATTCCTTGTTCATGAAACCAATCTACTTCAAAGGTCAGTATTCTAACACACTAGTTAGATTTCAGGCTGCATATTTATTTATTTTAGATAGGCAATGAAGTAGCAGTCTAAATTTTCAGACTTTTTATTATGGAAAGGACTAAATAAAACTTATGCCTCAGAACATTTATATATATAGAGAGAGAGTTTATTGTACAGAGAAATAATAAGCCATGAATTTATATTTGCAAGCAAGTCATATAGTCCAGATATAAATTTATTTTGTAATTGCTCTTTTGTAAGCTAGCATAAATAGAAGTTGCTGAACAGAAGTTATTCACAGTTTAACAGTGTGTATTAAGTATATAGTTTTTCTTTCTTTCTATGATTCCTTTCTATAATTTAATAATGTAGTACATATTAATATGAACAGCTACTCAATGATAATCCAAGATTTTTGAATTGTGCAAAGTTTGTCTTTAGTTGATCCAGTAGGAGTCAAATTGTATAATACTATTTTTCATCATGGAACTGTTTCTTCATATTCAGTACATGAATGTTTTGCTCAACAACAGTAAAATTTTAATGTGCGTTTCTTGAAATACAGTAATAGATTATATCAATTTACATATAATTTCTGGTTTTAATTATAAATCGAAAATACATTTTAAATTAGATGTTCTTATTTATTGCTTTATTTGTTTTGTTTTTTCTCCTTTTTTATATAATAGTATGGATTCCCTTTTCATATAATTGTTGGCCATTTGCATTTTGCATCTTAGGGAGAGTTTAAACTTTGCTTTATCAGTTGAGAAATTTGGGGGAGACTCAAATGTTTTATGGTAATTTGGGTTTTTGCTGTGGTTTTCTTATTTTTTTTCTTCCTTGATTTGAAGAAATAACTAGTAGAACTTGAAATTGCCCTTTTTAGTGTGAGCTAATTGATCTCTGCTTTTTTTTTCTTTGCTGGTCAAGGAAACACCAATACAGTATAGTGAGCTATTTCGTCAGTAACTTCTGTGCAAAAGGCACTAATGAGTACACCAGACTCTGATTTAGGCTGCTACTCTGATTCACAAATTATTAATAAAATGTGTTTTGTTTTTGTGTACATGTACTATTTAATGGCACATAGGCAAATACAAACATCCTGGTACAAAGGCCTAGTTTTAATTTCCCTTTTAAAAGAATATTTATGCTTTTTTCCCTAGCACTTTAATACGCATAAAGAATTTTACCCTTATTTTCTGTTATGTAAAATAAATCTAATTTTATTTTAAGAGACATTTAACCATCCAGGCAAGGAAAAATAGACAATCATGCTACAGAGAAAGTCAAATTTGCATTTAAAAAACTTATTTGTTTTCATAATATGCTTTTACAGGTCATAAGACAAAAGGGTTGTTCAGGACACAACAGCTATTTTACCTTACTAGAAGGAGTAGTAAAAGAATTTCTGAGATTTAATTATACAATCTTATTATACAGCTTCTAGCTTTAAATTAATTTCAGCTATGATGATGAAACCTTTCTCTAAAAAAAAGCTAGAAAAGAAGAAAGTTAGAATCATGTATTCTACTAATTACATATGAAAAATGTGAATATAGTATGAAGCAGCCATTGTGAATATATCCCTTTTCTATGCACTTGATGTTTTGTAATAAGACTATTGTGACATGATGGCAATAAATGGAAAAACAGATACTGTTTTTTGAAATTGCTTTTTGGTAATAGATTATTAAAATTCTGCAGAACTATCAAACTTCTTTTTAACCCACTTGAATTCCTATTGTGGATATAATAGATTATTATAAGATACCTGCTCCTAGGCATAGACATGTTAGATTTGGAGAGCTATAACATTTTAAGTAAGTTAAATCAGCCCTGCAATCTTGCTACTAAAAAGGAAATTTATAAAAATGTATTGGGTATTTTGTTCTTTTCTGAGCAAGTAATGTATTCTGATTTTAGCAGGTATTTATCTTTATTTTAAAAAGGGACAACTAGAGACAAAAGTCTGTCTTATTTGTGGTCATTTCATTTAGCTTCTTAGTGGGGAAAAATACAAAGTGTAGAGTGACAGTCCCCTGCCCAACAATTATTTATAAATTTGTTGAATATTAATTAAAGCAAAACTCTATTTGCAAAACTCTATTTGAAGAAAACTGTGCAGGAAAGCGGTGCTTTAAAAGTGGCTGGCCCAGTGTTTTCCTAGGGTTACAAAGGTAGTTTTTGAATTATTGACCCAGATAGCTGATCAAAGTTTTTGCTTTGCTGTCTTTTACCTTCTCAGCTTACTCTATTCTTTAAACTTCTGTGTTAATAACTATGAAGAATTTTTAAGATCTCCTCTTTTTTCCCCCTTGCACCAGGTCCAGCAAGACAATGAATCTGTGTTCCAAATGCTTTGCTGGTAAGTGTAGTGTAAAATTGGCTTTGAGGATTTTTTAAATCTCCTTTAAATAATCAATCAGTTGGCAACAATTCCTTTGGAGTTTACAGGTGATTATCTGTTTCTTATCTATGCATGAAACCAGCTTCTGCTCACCTGGTGCTTCATTTGTTTGCTCAGGTTTCTTGAAACAATCCCCAAATTGTATAAAAAAGCCACTTCTGCACAGGGACCAATCAAGCCTTCATTCAGTGAAGATTACAGAAAGTGGAATGTCCTTGTCAACTTCTGGCAGACCTACTTTAATTTTCATTTTATTATTTTATAAGTTTAATCTCAGTAAGGCAGACTTTAATTATGTTCATTAATTCATTAACACTAAAGTTTATGTTGTGGTTGCTGTAATAAATAAAAGAATATTTTTGTCCCATAAGTTCAAGAATAGAATATTTATAGAATGATGGTGACAAATAATTCCATCTCCTGCCTCCTACAATTTTGTTTTAAAATCTTGAATATATAAGGCGTTTTTGACCTATTTTTGTGATGTAATTAAGTAGTCACTATTTTACTATCTTATATATAGTGAATAAAAATGGAATATATAAACATTTCAGGCATGCAGCTCTGCAGTAGTTCTAGATTTTTCTAAATCCGCTACCCTGGAATATTAAAGATCTTTTTCATAGAGATATTTAAGTTCAAAATTATGACCTTCAGCAATATAAGCCTACAATTAATGAAAACATTTAAAAGATGCTGTGATGATGATATATGGATTTGATTGTCCATTATGATTTTTTACAATCTACTACATATTTAAAGCAAATATAAACGTTTTGTTATTCTTGGATGGGCGGCCATTTGATCTGTGGATAGGACCAGGATTAAGTAAATTGAGTTAGCGAAGCATACATTTACTTCATTTACATTTACTTCGTTTACATTTACTTTGTTTACATTTAAGAAAGTTCTAATTTAAGTATTGCTAATATGAATATCATAGGTGTTTAATAATTTTTCTCTTCTCTCATGTTAAACTGCAATTCAGCAAAGAGGCCATATGCTAGACTGGGACTGCAGATTATGCTACCATTTTTAGAAGAATAAGATTATTTTAAAAATAATAATAGGGAGCAAATAGAACCAGTTTGGTGTAGTGGTATAGATTCAGAGTAGAAATTGGGGGACCGTGAGTTTTAGACCTGCCTTGGGCACAAAGCCAGCCGGGTGACCTTGGGCCAGTCACTTTGTCTCAGCCCTAGTAAGGAGGCAAAAGCAAAACACTTCTGAAAAACCTTGCCAAGAAAACTTTTAAGAACTTATTCAGGCAGTCTCCCAAGAATGGGACACAATTGAATGGAAGGGGGGAAAAGGGAGCAAATTTTTTTTTTATATGCATATGTGCTAAAATAAAAAATCACAGGAAACTTAGATAACTTAAAGTGTTTGCTGATGTTAATTGAGAAGATGTTTATTTTAACAAACAGCTAGCTAATAGTTTCTGTGATGTTAAATTGAAATTATCTGTTAATAAATGTAGATTCTAAGTATTAGACAAGATATACTAGAGTAATCGACCTTCCCAAGCTTTGAAGCTCTTGTTAAGGACCTTGTACAAATACTACAGATAGTCCTCAACTGACAATCATTTGCTTAGTGACCATTCAAAGTTACAGTGGCACTGAAAAAGTGACTTATGACCAGTCCTTCACACTTATGATCCCAGCATCTCCATGGTCATGTGATCAAAATTCAGGTGCTTGGCAACCAGCATGTGTGTAGGATGGTTGCAGTATCCTGGGCTTGTGATTGCCATTTGTGACTTCCAGCCATGTGATTTACTTAACCACTACAGAGATTTGCTTAACAATTGTGGCAAAAAGGTCATAAAATCAAGCATGACTCACTTAACAACCCCCTTGCTTAGCAGCAGAAATTCTTGTCCCAAATGTGATTGTATGTTGAGGATTATCTATACAATGTATTGGTTGCTTAGTTTTCTGCTTATTGAATAAATGCATATATTATTACCAGACTAATCTGAGTACATTGCTGTTAAAATGTGTCTTCTATGAGTAGCTCTTAAAAACTACTTTTCTAAAATGTGAGTATTTAATCTTATCAGGTTGAGTGTTAAATGCCAAAGAAATGTACATTTTGCTGAACATGATGAAGTTACCTGGATGCAAGCTCATTTATTATCAGATTATTAGTAGAAGACCTCTGAGAGAAAGGGATAGAGAGAGAGGGTGCACTCTAGAATGGTAGAAATTGGTAAACTATGATCTTAGTATCTGATGTGGTTAAACAATTCCATATTTAACCTTAATATCTTCCATGTTTATTCATGTATGAAGAATATCTTAGTATCTTTTATCTTGACTTTATTTTCTTTTTCTCTTTAGAAAAAAGAAATCCACACAATGAAAAAGGTTAGTAAATGACAAAGTTAATTAACTTCACTCATATCGTTTGCGTAAACTAATTGCCTTTGCTCACACAGAAATATATATAAGTATGGAATATTTGGATCCAAAGCATGTAAAAGTGTTTTGAATCCATATATTTGGATCCAAAGTATGTCAAGGTATTTTGAATCCAGTATGGGTCTCTTCTGGTAGCCGACTCTTACTTCTTTGAATCCGAATTCTGCACATGTCTAGAAATACAGAACTAAATGTAATAATTGCATGACATTTTGGATTTTCAGAATATATAAAAAAATATTGTTTAGGTAGTGATGTAATTTTATTCCTTTCAACTAAAACTTTACCAAAGATTAATTATGGTCTGATGTGCCCTGTAGTTACAAAAAGAAGAAAAAAAATCAAAATGTTATAAGAACATATTTTACATAATTTTACATATTTACATAATTTTGGATAATTCAAGAAAAAGAACATCAATATGTTTAAAATTTAGTAAATAAGTGACCAAAAAATCAAATGCTTGTTGACTGGGACAGTTAATCTTCTGAAAACATTAGAGATCAGAGGCCTTAATCCAAATAAAAGATAGATTTAAAAATCCCTTCACATTGCAATGTGCAAGATCTGAGCTGCCTCCAAACTAGCTATTGGGAATGTTAAGTCAGTGCATTACCCTTTTTTGCATAACTGAAACCTGAGCTGCAATATGATTTCTGCACTGAATGTATTACAAAGCAGCAGACAGAGGAGCATGGCATAGTTACAATTTGTTAGCCAATCTACAATAAGAA
Source organism: Trimeresurus albolabris (assembly GCA_032467975.1). NCBI lineage: Eukaryota > Metazoa > Chordata > Lepidosauria > Squamata > Viperidae > Trimeresurus > Trimeresurus albolabris. Next base: position 112,063 of record JANHFS010008749.1, read on the forward strand.
AAAAAATGAAGAAACTTATAGTCTTAATCATAAGTTATTACTCTTGCTGAATTCTTTTTTATGGTAAACTATAAATAAGGGCAGCACTCATGGAAGAATTACAACTTTCCTTTGATATTCTTTGCTCAGATATTTTCTTCATCTTCTGTCAAAACTTCTTGAAGCAATAGGAAATAACTGTATTAGGGGAGGGAGGAATATCTGCAAATGAAATAATGTCCCCAAAATACAGACCTTTGCTAAGATTATATATCTTTCCTTCATCCCTCAACTATTGTCAATATCCCAGCTTCGCATACTCTTCTCATGCTCCCCCTATTTTCCTTTGTTCCTTCACTTAGCTGCCACTGGTGACTTAGCATTGCATACAGGTAATCCTCTCCTTTGCTTGTGATCATTTTGTTGTAAATATGGACATAATCTCTATAATATAATCTCCTAGCTACAGCATACAGGTGCCTGATTAGAAGTTATAACCCTTTGTTGGAAGATAGGTCGATATCATAAGAGGTAAATAAAACAAAACTTGTTTGAAAAAAAATAATTTATAAAAGCTTTTTTTTTATTTGTAAGACATTTATAGAAGTATATGAAATATTTTGTGTAAGCTACATGATTGCATTGATATGCTATAAATAGTGCAATCTCCTTTGGGAAATGGGAGCTGCTTTAATTTAATAATAAACTACAAAAGACTCTAAAACGAAATTAATAATGTCATGCTCAGTCTGAAGTATATTTGAATTAAAAGTGACATTAATCACCCAACTCTCTATAGTTGTTTAGAAAAATAAGGATACTTAACAAAAAGAAATAATAGAAAGAAATTAAAGAATCCTATTGCAGTTTCTAGCCAGATGGATGCCATATTACAAAACTAAATATTCCAAGAAAATACTGAATATTTTCTTTTAATTTATTTGAAATTCTCCCCGAATAGGTTTTAGAAAGTTACTCAAAAGCTGAAGGAGATTACTCCTAGATCATCACTGTCCTTAGCTCTGTAACACATGTTCTACCTCCTGTTCCCTTCAGTTCTCCTTTGTTGTTTTAGTGTGTCATTGTTATTCTTCCAATTAGTATTCAATGAACAAATAGTATGTTACTGTATGACTTTACAGGTAGTCCTTAATAATCATAATTGTGCCCAGAATTTTGGTTGTAAGTGTTGCAGTTGTTAAATGGGTCACTATATGACCAGACTCAATTTTATTATTGTTTTTACAACATTATAAAATAAATCACATAGCCATTGAGCGAACCATGTGATCATTAAACAACTCCTTTTGGGTTGGGTAGGAACCAGCAAAAAATGCTGGAAGGTAGCAAAAAAGTTTCAAATCACAAGCATAGAACTATAGGCCTTTGCAACCAGTCCTAAAATGTGATCATATGACTCTGTGTGTGTGCGTATGCATACGCGCATGGCAGTTATAACTTCAAATATTATAAGTAATATTTTTGGAAGGCATCATAAGTTCAAATGGTTATTAAATGAGAACTACCTGTATCAGATTGTCTCTTAAGTGGCTAAATATATTGGGTTTTTTTTTAACTATAATAGCAAAACTTTGCATACATCCTTTGACTGATTTTCAATTCAGTGTTCCATGCTGTTATTACAGCAGTCTAGACCTATTGTGTTAATATATGGCTTGAGCAGACTCTAATATAATATGTCAATATTCTGGGGGAATTGTTGATATTAAAATGTTACAGTATGTTATCTTGTAAGGTTGACTATCTTAGCAGCTGTCTCATTCAGTTTTTAAAAATATTTTTTTCTTTTAATGCTCTCTTTAAATTAATTGCTTCTAGCTGTAATGCTGATAATTTCAATGCACTAGAATATTCCAGTGCTTCCATTATATGATGCATTTTAGTAGGTTCTCATTAGCAACTAGGAATTTTCAGGTGTGCAAAGCAGAGCATTATTCTCATTTTGTAAAAGGAATAATTGTGTTCTCAGCTGTCTGCTCAAGAACATCCTCTTTTGATTAGAAGGGCTGTAGTACAATTTCTCCTGCCTTAAAGCTTGATAGAAGTTGGCACCTCAATTTGTGCTTTTCCATTAAGCCAATGCTTTGTGGTGTATTTTAACAGCATTCAAACTTAGTATTATAGTTGTAATCTGTTGAGTGTCTGGTGCAGGACTGTTGCTGAAGTCATTTTCTGCCAACACTAAGAATCTGGCAGGACTTTGTGTTCCTGTCCATTTTATATTGAACTGATTTAGCATGCTTTTAAAAATATTGCCCGGATTGTTTAAATGGCAATAAATGTAGCTCATGACTATGTATGCATAGCTATGAAATCCATGTTTACAATATTCTCATGTGTATACATCTTCTCTAAAAACATCCTGAATGTTTGGTTCATTGCATACTGGTTAATTTCCACATGATTAATTTTTAGGTACATTGAAATGCTAGATGCAAGTAATTGTTGTACATAGCTGAGGAGAGCTGTTTATTTAAAATACCATGCTTTTCATCACATTTGATACCAGGGAATTTTATAAAATTACAAATAATTAAAAACCATACATCTGCATAAAATGCAATCAGATAAAAATGTAGTACTGTGTAAGATCTTTTAAATATGGGGAAAAGATATTTGTCTAGCCATGGGTGAATATTTTTAGAGGGACTATAGCTTTCTAATTTTATCTATTTCACCTCTAGTAAAAGAGAAACAGGGACGAGCTAATGCTGATATCAGAGTGATAGCTGAATGAAATAAGGGAAGATATTCCTTCAGGTACCTTGGTCTCAACTGGGAAACTTACCAGTTCCATGGATATATTACCATTTACAAAATTAGGTAAACATTCTTACATTAATATTTTGATATTGCAGTCTAGGGAATCTTTATTTTGCAGACATGTTAAATATCTACTTTCTGTTGAATAGCAGAAATGTAACATCTCCTTAATGTCTCAATGTTGGTTTATTTTTTTAATGTGTTGCACATTGATTTTATGATGGCTGACAAACATTATTATATCCCCAATGGTCAAATGGAGGAAGAACATAAAGAAAACTTTTTATAGAAAGGTGCATGTGATAGAGTGATTCCTCCTCCCTTCTTGGCAAATAGTTTCTGTCTCTGTTGTGGCTTTCTATCTTATTAATATTGTGTTCATCTAATTTTTACCTCATTAACTTTGCTGTCTGCGTGGTTTGCTGAAACATAAGGTCTAATTTAGTCCCTTGTGTGTAAGTTCTCAGACAAATAAAAGTGTTTAGGATATCACTTAATTGTGAAAAGATTTGTCCAGACCTTCAGTGCGAATATAGAAAAAGATGATGACTGTTGTTTTTTAGTTTCTTAAACTTTTTAATAACACCTATCTTCTGCATGGCACATAGAAAGGATTTATTTTCTTTAACTGATTTTGTTGAATTATGAAAACCTCCCAATATTCTGTATTTGCTCATTTCAAAACCTTGTAGAGTTTATAAAAACACTAGTGGTTTGTTACACAGTTTCCCAATAGAGTTAATTCCATATTACAATCTAATTCCACATCCGTGTCATGCACTCCTGTGCTGTTAATTTGTACATTTCGATGCAGTTTGTTTCGTGTTTTTGTAATCCAAACTGAACGTAACGAGCTATGTGCTTCTGGGACCCTGCCTTGCCCTGCCAATTAGAATAAGTGGTTACTCAGAGAGAGTATGTTTTAAATAAAACATGGCACTACTGAGTTGAATTAAGATCTTTGGGGAATAAATAGAATAATTTAACTCTTTCTTTCCAAAAGAGAGACCAACCAATGATAGGAGACTTTGAAATATTAAAGGTATCTAAATTAATATTAGATTAATTTTCTAATATTTCTATTTGGAAGTGTAGCATTCATAAATGTTTGGGACTACTGAAAATGTAGTAAGATTCTTTATATCAGTAAAGCATAAGGAGATATGTAAGGATTGTTACTTTTGCCAAAAAATCTGAATTTTTTTTTTAAAAGTCCTCAGTAATGAGGTAAGATTCAGAACCAATTTGGGCAGATGCCTCCCCTATTCATTGGAGTATGTGAAAAGAGAAGAGGGACAGCACAATCAGATTTGCAAGATTATGTTATTATAGTCAATAACAATAAAGGAAATTTTATTTTTCCTGTTAAATTGATTTCCTAGACCAGGGGTAGGCAACCTTGGCTCTTTTATGACTCATGGACTTCAACTCCCAGAATTCCTGAACCAGCATGGCTCAGCTTGGAAACCTCTCCCTTTTTCCTCAGCATGGCTGGCTCAGGAATTCTGGGAGCTGAAGTCTATGACTCATAAAAGAGCCAACGTTGCTTACCCCTGGCCTAGAACTAGAGGTAGTCCTCAACTTATGATCGTTTGTATAACAATCTATGGGATCCTCGGTGCGCTCCGAGCTTGGCAGTTTTCTCGCAGATGTTTCAATACCAAACTAGGTAACATCATCAGTGCTAGAAGGGAGAGGGGTTTGTTCTTATTTTTGTACACTAGCAGTTTGCCCTGTCAAGCATTGATGGGTGTGTCCTTGGTAGTTCCTTGATTGACAATCATTTGAAGTTATGATGGCCTCAAAAAGGATGCTTTAGAGTTTGTAAAGCACTTCTCATTGTCATAAAATCTTATGCTACTCTACTTATAGTCACATGACCGCATTTCAGGCACTTCAGTTCACATTTATGACCGATTGCCACCCACAACCATATAATCATCATTTACAATCTTCTCTGCCAGCTTCCTCAAAAAGTCATTGGAGAAGCCAGCAGAGAAGGTTGTAAGCTGCTGAGAGAACTCCTGTCTGGGAGTTGGATGAAAGAAATTCCAGGAGGACAACTGACTCTCTTAAATAAATGAAGATCTCAGCTCGCAGAAGGGGTTCTCTTCCATGCATGAAGGGAAGATGAACTCCTCCCTTAGGGTACAGAAATGGGACTTAAGATCACGCTCTTCACCCCATTACACCTGGGAGGCTTCATACAGTTCCAGGTCCAAGCAACACGTATCAATTGGAAGAGCTTTCCAAATAATTGCAAGAATGGCGCCCACTTGCAGAATAACACAAGATAGCTTCTGGAGGAGGGCTGTGCCTAGCATCAGCTGGGTGTGCGTGTCAGCAGCTACAGAACACAAATGTAAGTGGAGCAATTTATACACATTGCTGGACCCTGTAGCCAGACAAGGCCCCTTGCCTGTGCCACCTTTACACATACTACCGTGTATCCCCAAAAGTAAGACCCGGTCTTACTTTCTTTGGGCTCTGAAGTAAGCACTAGGATTTACTTTCGGGGAGGCCTTACTTTTTGCCGGTACCGGTAGGCCGCGACCGCACAGGGGTGGGGCTTGTGCATGGAGTGGAGAAGCAACGCGGCAGCGAGAGCATGGTGGCAGACCAGGTACGGTACCAGGATGGGCGGGGCGCACATGCCCTTCCCATGCCGGGCCAGCCCCTGCAGCCCCTGGGTGGCCGTGCTGGGCGGCAGCGGGAAGGGCGCCGAGGTGGTAGGTGGAACACTGGAGGCTCAGGGAGGGAGGTGGTGAAGCAGGTGGGCATCCTGCCATCAGCACCATGCCTTTCCTTACCTGATTCCCAGCCCTGTGCCATTTCTCCTTCATGATCCGCCACCAGCGCATGCAGGGAAACAAAAGAAGTTTGGGGGGGGAGAGGCCAATCAATTCCAACTTCGCACAATCTTTTTTTTTTTTGCGAGAAGTTGGAATGGATTGATTGATCTTTCCCCCCCCCCCATCTTTTGTTTCCTTGCATGTGGCGGCAGCGGCGGATCGTAAAGGAGAAATGGCACAGGGCTGGGAGTCAGGTAAGGAAAGGCATGGTTGCTGATGGTAGGATACCTGCCCAGCCCACTTCACCACCCTCCATCCCCAAGCCTCCAGCACTCTACCTGCCACCTCAGCATCCTTCCTGCCACCGCCCAGCACGGCCGCCCCAGGGCTGCGCTCAGAGCCTCCAGGAGCTGCAAGGATCTCTGCACATCCTTTCCGCGGTGCAGTTTTTGGCGCCGCATCTGGCAAACAGCGTTTGCCTCATTGTTTTTGGCGGCGCTTTGGAGGGGATGGTCTACTCTATCCCATTCACAGCATGGCCGCCATCCAAACACCACGCCACTTCCCAGGAGGGCAGCGTCAGTTGCCAATGCAATGGCGGGGAAGATGGAAGGCAATCCTGCCCACCAGATCAGCCTGGCGGGGATGGGATGGGAAATCGAGCGACGCAAAAAGCAGCGCTGAGCCTCCAGGAGCTGCAGGGATCTGGATGCACCCTTTGCAGTCCTCCTGCAACGCGCAGCCTCTCCCTGTAAGCAATCCAGCTTGCCCAGAGTCAGGTTGGCTGTTGCACAAGGCTCGTCCCGCATGTGTGGCAGAGCTGGAGGACGGGGACAGGCCATACCTCCTGCGACGGCCAACCTGACCCCGGGCGAGCCGGATTGGTAGAGCTGCAAGGAGCCTGGCCTAAGGTTTCCTGAAGCTGATGGGAACTGCGACCTGCTGCAGCTGAACAATTTAGCCGAGCTGCAGAATTGAACTCATAGCGTCGGCACCGGCAGCAGGTAAGGGGAGGGGAGGCACACGATCCGGACTGCCAAAAAAAAACTATGGTGGATGGAGTGGGCGGGGTTAAGTAGGGCTTACTTTTGGAGGTAGGGCTTATATTAGCCCAAACCCCCCAAATAAGCTAGGTCTTATTTTATGGCTAAGTCATATTTTCGGGAAAACATGGTAGTGCCGGGGTCACCAACCTGAGACCCATGGCCCACTACCGTGGCCTATTTGCAACTGGGCCACGGGAGTGGTGGGCTGGTGTGTGCACGCACATACCTGCCCCTCACACAAAACCACCCCCTTTCTCCCCTCCCCTTCGCACGTGCCAACCCAGAAAGGTTGAGTAACACTGTAGTAGTGGACCCTATAGTCAGCCAAGGTCTCCCAGCCCATGGAAACCTTGTGTACCCCAGTGAGCTTGTAAGCCTTCTGCTCCACAGCAGTTTTGCACAAATTGTTAAGCCCTGTAGCTGGCTGACTCTTCCAGGGAAGGGAACAGGCTGGGGTCACCAGGGTCTTCTCCAGCCCTTGAGGCACCCGTGTTCCACATTATGACCATAGCTGGGAAAGCCGTGATTGCAATTGAGTGAAATGGTCATATGGATGTCTCACTTAATGAACACTTCACTCATTAACTCATTGAGATTCCAATCCCAATTTTGGTCATAAGTTGAGGATTACCTGT
>JANHFS010008749.1:141704-161938 GCA_032467975.1 Trimeresurus albolabris
GCTGACTGATGATGAATCTAATAAGATTCGAAATGGTTAACTATCTCAGTACTCCCTTTTCAGCTTTTCAAAAAAAATTTGGTATGTATATGTGTGTGTGTGTGTATATATATATGTATATATGTATACACACACACACACACACACACACACCATTCAAACCACCTGAGTTTATCATATTTTAATGAAACAACACTCAAAATAATATAGGCTTAAAAAGTTTTTAAAATAATATTTGGGGCTGATTTTTCTGTAGTTGTCTCACTGATAGCAGTCCCTCAATTTCTGATGTTTTGAAGTGAAGAACTTTATAGTGATTCAGATCCAATTGCCAGTATTTCTTATGGCAGGAACACTAAACATTTTTTTCTGGCAGAATACACTAAAATTACTTTATTTTTAAAGTTTTTTTTAAAAAAAATAATTTAAATTATCTGTGCTTGAAGCTACTAGCTCAGCATTTAGCTACTAGCTCAGCAAAGACCAATCAAAACTGCTATACAACCAAGACACAAGACAAGCACCATCTCCACATAGACACAGATATCTCAAGCAAAATGTAAATAGCACAAAATCTGAACAACGCAGGACAGCAGATATAATGTTTAAGTGATCCCAAAGAGCTTAGTGATTTAAGTTTGGATATTTTTAAAGAACTCTGGAAGCTCAGCACTGTAACAGAGCACAAGAATAAGTAAATATTGCAAATTTATATGACATTTGCTCATGACTTCTCCCCCCAAATAGCATGATCAAACAACAGTCAGCTTATTTATTTCAAGGTCCGAATAGATCATAGTGAAAGAATCTGTTTTTTTATAAAACAAGATAAATATGATTGATTTAATATATCTTATTTTTGATTGTAAGATAATTTATTATTAAGCCATGAGTTATATTAATTTTTGTCATCCAAATCTTATTAATGACGTTTGCAAATAACCTTTCCTTATCAGATTGTGGTATGGCAAAAAATACATATTTAATTTTTATAGTTCTATATGGAGGCAGGAGCAGCTGCTACTAAAATAGTAAATTCGATAAACACTTAAAATATTTAAATTCTAACACATAAATTTAGAACTTTATCCTCTTGAAAGTATTTTAAATTTAAGTAAATTGGCTTAATTTGTTTCAAGTTCAATAAATTGGACATAAATTTAAGTTTAATAAATTGAATATAAATGGTCAATTTACCTTTCTAATTCTGTAGCCATGATCAGGTTGTCTCCTCTGATAACTTCTCTTCTACTGTGCCATAAGAATTCAGAAGCTAGGAACAGATGTTACAAATAAAGCGTAAGGCATGCTTGACAGATATGTCTGAACATAATGTTTCATCAGCATTACAGGGGTGTCATATGAATAAGTATTATTATGACCGAAGATTAATACTTGAAATAACTTGCAAGAACTAACATGTCTTGACAGTAATTCCCAATATAATAACATAGAACAATTGGAGATCACACAACAATCAGAAAAGGACTACTAATTTTGCTAGCATCCCTTGATTATTTATTACTACACTATGCATGTGCCTATGCAAAATTTTGACAGATTGCAATAGGCTACCTGTTTATAAGTAAAGTGGTGAGAAAGAATACATCTAAATAGCCTACAAAGTTTTTAAAGCAGACATAAGTTTACTGTATAGCTTCCTATAAAATCTCCTGTAGTACAAGATGCTCAACTAACATTAAATTGATCTTCTGAAAATGCTTTGCAGTTATCAAGCAATTCCAAGGTAGTATGCCATTTAATTGGATACACTTCAACATTTATCAAGAACCAGCTTTCATTTATTTTGCAACTCAATTTTCTGGAATTGCTGTTTAAGAAGTATCCTAATTTGATCATAGATCATGGACCTTTGAGAAAGGCAATAGGCCATCTTTTAGAATGAATGCAATTATCAAAGATTATTTTAGGAGCCAGACTTATTGGCCAGAAATTAAACATCAGTAGATTAAAGATTGCTAGCTAAATGAGTCTCCACACTTAAGTAAACCAGCCTCTGGTGTGAAGGCAGTACTGTGGTTGCAGTTGGGCTTGAAAGCACTGGCATCAGGAATAAGGATAGCATTATTTCAAGGGGAGAATAACTGGAATATGACCCTAACTGAGTTCTGTATAGAAAACTACGCCAATGACTTGGTTTAATATAGTTTGGCAATAAAAGGCCTAAAATTGCATCCTTTCAAATTTTTATGTATTTATATGATTTCTGTACCCATCCATCTCAACAAGTGATTCTATTGGTAGAACTGTAAAATATTTCCTGAGGCATGAAATTTCTAACACTAAATATTTAAATAGTTTAAATTGCCTTGCATGATATTGCACTTATTTATCTTAGGACAGGGCTGTCAAACTCGCAACATCATGTGACTTGTCGCGATGTATCGTGACTTTTTTCCCCATTGCTGGCAATGGGGTGGGCGCGATTTCGCCATGACGGCACTTTGACACCCCCGTCTTAAGGTTTTGATTAATAGAATCGATATAGGAAGGAAACTGAGCAAGGGTTGCTACCTCTGTAAGAAACATAATGTCACCTGTATATAGTAGCATAGATAAACTTTTTCAGAAGTTTATATAAAAGTTAAAAAGCAAAAGGGGAATTAAACAGACATGCTAAATCCCTCCCTATTGGAAGGTATTAACATTGTTTGAGGTTTGTAGAAAATTCTTAGGAGTGTTACCTCATTAATTTGATATTTTATTTTTCTGTGAATGTGTGCAAGGCCTGTTCTTCATATTATACATAATGAATTCATTTTCTTTTGTTAAGCTGTTAGATGTTCCCTCTTCCTGTCACAACATTAATTCTTTCCAAAAAAAAATCACACCTCCAGACATATAGCAGTAAGAAAATATATGCTAGGAAACTAAATCTCTTAATCAGTTGCTACACTGATATGGAATTTAAATTACTTTTAGGTTTTAGACAAACTAAAAATCATCAATATTAACTTTAAAAAAAAAACTAATGTCACCACTAAGCAGCTTTTGAAAATATGCTGCTGCTCTTAATACTTTTCATGTTTTTGAAGTCTGTAATGGTCTTATTTGTTATATTCTAGAAGGCTTATTTCAAAGTATATTTTACATTGTTCTAATTAGAATTCTCCCCTCACTTTTTTGAGACAAACATTTGAAAGTGTTTTGAATTTAGTTTATGAAAATTAGCTGCACTTAAGCTCTAATTGAAACTCAGGTGGTGGTCTAAAGAAATTAATTAAAAATAATAGACCCATGTTCCTAAATTCTAGAGTTCTCTGTAGACATCTTTAAGGACATATAAGTGAGGGCTGTAAAGTTGCTAGCATTACAAGAGATACTAATTGATTGTGGATTTTTTATTACAATAATACTCAATTCCACATGCTCTCTGAATGAAGTATAATTAAATTCTGTATCAATCAGTTCATAAGCCTACTTCTAAGATTTCTCTGTGTGATACCAGCTGAAGATTCTTTTAACCTGGAAAGCTAGTTATCTTCTAACTTGGAGATTTGCTTAAATACTAAATAAATGCAGTTGGGTGTTTCTGTACTGATTAAAATTGCTAAGGAGGGGTAAAAGAAAATGAAAACAGGCAGCTCGCTATAGTCATTTATACACATTTTTGCAAATGTGAAGCAGGTGGATTTCGGGGAGGGGGGGCTTCCACTTGAAAACTCAGTATAGCTCAGCTGCTAGTGCTAGAAACAACAGATGAATCTGAGCACATTTTTGTGTGTTGGTTGCATTTAATATAAGCTGATCTAATATGCATTTCTCAAATTTACAAGCAAAATTGCACGCAATTCCCTTCCCTCCCATTTTTTTTCAATATTTCCAATGTAGTTCCCTAATAAAGTAATATAAAAGTTTGTGCATGAAAGAAAAAACACATAAGAGGTTTAAAATGGAAGTAAGCTTTAAAATGTATGGTTTTTCATTTTAAAGAAGAATGGTACTTCTGATGGTATTAGCAAAAAAGTTTTATAATTTTGTTATTTCTCCTTTGGTATGGTCTTCAGATTTTATTGCAGGAAAGATAACCCTGAAACAATTTCAGTTGCGTTAATTTCTTTTTAAACAAAAATAACTGGGTGTAACTTTCTTGGTTTTTTAGGTTATAGTGGACAAACTAGTAATGAACATTGCCTTGTTCTATCTTTGTTATTTCTGTTGATATGTAAAGACATATTTTGTTGCATTCTACTTTTTGAAGACCATGTGTCGGGCCCAACCCAAGAATGACATAGAATAATCCAACCAAAGTACAGTTTTTTGTTTGTTTACATCCAGTAGATAGAATCTTGATAGACTAAAGTTTTACTACTCTCACCTCTGAATCTCACCCCTGGGAGATTCTAGCAAGTGGCTATCCTAACACTCTTCCTTTGATTCCTATTCAGCTCCAGGCTATGATGCCTGTTGTGAGCTCCTAGGACTCTGTCAAATTCTAATACGGATTATATATAGTAGAATTGGTGAACATGTCAATTTCTGCCCGTATAACTGCATAAATTAGAGAAATATTTGAGAATATAAAGGCATTCAAAACTACTTAAATTGTTAATTGTTGGCCAAAGGTCCGAACAAGGATGTTTTAATCAGAAAATACTGTGATGTTGATAGATATTTCTAAACTGACAAGTCTCTGGATAGATTCTAAAAGAATTAATCCAAAACACAACTCTAAAGATAGCATATTCATAATAAAATAATGGGATGCAAGTTCATAGAAAGCTACAGTAATCGTGTTGTCCTTGTTGAGTATAGAACACATGGATTTAATTGATTGTTTAAAAAAATTTAAGTAAAACAAATACATTTTAAACATTTCCTAAATCCATGACCTAAAGTTGCAAGGAATACAATATGAAGAAATCTGTAATTTGAAATGACATTAATTGGTGATAAAGTCAGTTCAGAGCGCAAATGATGTTTTCTGCCTTACAGAACAGTTCAGCTGTTTTCACAACAATTAACTAAAGTAGAACAATTTTCATTGCCACTTAAGAATTTTCAATAAAATAGCACATCTAGTACCATTTAATGATTTACTACACCATTGTTTCTATTTTTAAATACTTGTTAAATACATAAGCTGACCTTTCTAATGGAATAGTGCTCATTGAATTGAGTCACAATATCTCTTGCAGAGAAAGAAAGAGTATAACTAGCTTTCACTCATTTGCAAGTATTCGTAACTTCTGTGTAAAATATAATATTTTATATATTGAATAATGTATTTTCTGGCCTTGTAACACTTCTTTAATTTTGTGTTGTGTTAGATTTTCAAAAGAAGCAACCAGATGATGAGTCCACTCCCAGCACAAGTAACAGCCAATCGGATTTGTTCTCTGGAGAAACAAATAGTGACAACAGTAATACCTCTCTATTGACACAGACTGTTAACTCCAACCAGCAACTTTCGACAGAACTGAATGTAACTTCTTTGAGCAAAGAAGAATGTAAGTATACAGTCTGGGAGGAGGTTACAGGCTAGACTGTTCTGGAATTTAAAGGATTTTACCCCTTTAAAGTTAGGGGTAGAGAAGAGCTTGACAATGATTGTCAAGTGCTAATTGAAGTAAAAGAAAAGAATCAATGTTTCTTTCCTATTTAGATATAATTGTAGAAAAGCATTCAGTTGCTTATATATATCCATTTCAGAACACTTCCAGTTTAATCTGCGAATCTATAATTTAACTGTGTTAAGAGTATGCTTTAGAGACAAATTTTCATTGTAACATTTCTGCAGATTTTTAAAAAAAATATAGATGGTACCGAGCACCATGGGGATAAATAGTTCTTGTGAAACAAGTTTTTTGAAGGTCATTTTACTCTTTCATTCTGGTAGATTGATAGTTCTTTTTAAAAGCATTACCATTTACATTTTATGTACTGTATGCTGTTTATATAGTTCACCTTTAAAATGCTTCAGATATATTTTTCTTCAATGCCATACAAGCAAATATCTACCCCTTTCTCTGCCTGGATGATCTCATGCTTCAGAGCATTTGTCAAGGCACAGCAGAATGCTGAAGTGGACTCATCCCTATTTGTTATCTGATGGAAACTATTCTGTCATTGGATACAGCCCCAAAGCATTTGTCACATGATTCCAAAGAAAACTAGTACAAAGAAAAATTATAAATAAGGGAAACTTGAATGTTGTTAAATCATTCTTCTTTGTTTTAGTTTTAATAAATATTTTGTCTTTGTATTATTATTAAATATAGTCTCTGCTTTTCAAATCAAGCTCAAAAAAAAGTGTTAAACTAGCCAACACTTTAGAACAGAAATGCATTAAATAGTGGAACGGCAATTCTGCTCAGCTTCCAGAGGGAGAATTTCACAAAACTATTGTTGCTATCTCATCATACCTATATATGTCCAATGTATAAAGGCTAAAACTCCCTGCACTTTGATTTGGATCTGGGATAAAGATCTTTTAGATGGTTTTCTACTGAAAATTTAGAACAAAATTAGATTGTTTAGTCAGAGATAATTGTAAGAATCAATAGAATATCACCAGGCTTTTGGCAGTGTACAAAAAGATAAACAGAACTTGTACAGTAAAACATTACCTACCCTGAAATAGAAAGAAATAAATCTCCCCTCATATCACATGAAAACATGGCAGAAAAAGAACAGCTCAGTTTCCATTGGCTTTGAAAAGCTATCTGAATGTTAAACATATATTAACTGCGTGACTTTGAACCCATTATTTTATCTTAGTCCAATCATCCCATAAGGTTTTCGTAAAGGAAAACTGCCTTGATTTATTCAAAATAAAGCTCAAATATAAATCTAACGAACAATAAACAAATACAAATACAAATCTAAATCTAAATCTAACGAACAATAAACAAATCATCTTTCACTGAAATCTAAACATTTTAAAAATTTCTCTATATATAGGACACCCTGAAATTAAATTTGGTCTTGTCTCTCTATCTATCTACACACACACAGTTTAAGAGTCACACACATCTGTGCTCCTACCACTTTGGCCTTTGCTTTCAATGTCTTCTCTTATTCCTCCTTCAGGTCCTGGTACTTTCCAGCTCTTTACTAATGTTCCTGTCACTTACAGTAGCACCACTACATCTATTAGCACCACTGTTTTTCTGTTCCTTGTCTACTACTATGATGTTTGTTTTGTTCACCAGTACCATCTTGTCCATTTGGATCTGGAAGTCCCAAGTATTTTAACCCTGTTCTTCTCCATAACCTTCTGTGGAATCTTCCATCTGGCCTTGGGAGGATCTAGCCCATACACTGTGTAGGTGTTCCTGTACACAATGCCAAGTACTTGGTTGTGCTGTTCAGTGTTAACTCTGAAACTTTGGCATAGTACAAATAATAGATATGAGGCAGCACAAGCCAACAACATGTTTGAAAATATTATCTATACAAAATTCTTGATGGCTTTCTGCTGGAATGACTAAATAAAACCAAGGTTAGATTTATATACAGTTTCAACAGTTTTCCTTCCTTTCCCTCCCAAACAGAAGTTTTGTTCTGTGTTCAGATTCATATAATTTATCAGAACGAATTATAAAGCAGATGGAGCTTTTCTGGTTGATAATCTCAAAGTTAAAGTTTCTTTCCCATGATGAAGAATATCCAAATTGTAAATGTATTTTAAATGTTGATTTAAGAGTGTTTTCCCTGTTTATCTTGTTTTACAGAAAATTCCATAATGCAAATGTTTTTCCATTGCAATATTTCTTAAAAGATTAATATTTTTCAGCACAGTACACTTCTGCATACTATTACTGAATAGAGTTGCCTGCATTTCAGTAAGAATAGGAGCATGTGATCATTAACTTCATTTCTACCAAAGTTTTACTGTCCTTAGTTTAAAAAGACATCATTTTATGAACCTTTATCCTTCCAAACAAACTTGACAAGATGATAAGTTTAGCTGTTCTGCAAGAGAAACATTTGCAACATTTTGCTTATGTTGCAGGATACAGTATTAAAGTCCTATTGAATAGGAATAAATTTAGCGGGGTTTTTTTTATTCTCCTTCAGTGTCTGAATATTCTTAGAGAAAAATCTGTATTTTAGAAGCAGTTGGATTTGGTAAGATATGTATGTAATTGCAATGATACAACAAAAAAGTATCAAGGGACTATGAAGGATTAGGTAGCAAGGCAAAAGATTTAGGAGCACATGTGCTATTTTCATCCATCCTTCCAATAAGATGGTCAACATCCAGTGAGGAACAATTTCAGAGGAAAATGTCTGGCTGAAGGGATGGTGTCATCAAGAAAACTTTGGATTGCTAGACTATAGTCTATAATGTAAACTCAATGTTATCTACATGATGGGCTTCTGTTAAGAGATGGGATCCACCTCACAAGGACTTAAAAGAATGTATTTGGAAGACATCTTGCTTGAATCATCCAAAAGCTTTTAAACTAAATCTGGTGGGGAAAGAGGCCAATTTCTAGGACCAAACCCAAAGGATAAATTCCAAGATAGTGAATTTGAAAATGGAAATGGTGGAAAGGAAGGGGCACTCAGGTATAAAACAGCAGACACAGAAAGCAAACAAAAGGTCAGCCATAAAGGGCTCAGATGACTACACACTAATGTTCAAACTATGGGGAACAAACGGAGAATTTGAAGTCCTAGTACATGAGGGCAGGTATGATATTAGTATGTATCATAAACTTGGTTTGATAGTACTCACGATTGGAATATATTACCAGAAAAATATAATTTAATCAAAAGAAACTGACCCCACAAAAGAGGAGGAGGAGCAGTCGCACTGTATGTGTTTTTCCTGTGTTGAATGGAGAAAAGAGACCAAAAGATGAGACGGTATAGAAACTTGAAAGAACAGATGAAAGGCATGAGAAATAAAAATAATAAAGTAATATGAAGCAGATAACTTTGCTATACAAATCTTGTAGGATGCAACACTTTAAAAGAATTATGTAATTAGAATTTGAATAGAAGGACCCTAAATAGCCATAAAAACACAAATTACTAAAAAGAAATTGCCAAAGTTTTCTACATGTGACTGTATGTACAGATTGAGAGCAATAGCTCTAAAGATTTCCATGACAAATTTAGTTTCTCTGTGGTTGTTTCTTATATGTTTGTGGTCTTTTTCAAGATAAATTAGGAATTTTCCAATTGCGCACATTCATGGATAGATTTAGAATTTAGACGGGTTTCCCAAAGTACAGTATAAGATTTTTGCTTATTTTGCTTAGAACATGTTTTTAAATGCCTCCATTATTTGCTACCAGTTCCCAGAGTGGTATTTTTAGAAATAGGCTATTAAATTCATGTATACTCTTTTGACATTTTGAGTTAAAAGCATATAAGTCTTTTTAGTGCCATATTTTGAAATACTGCATTTTTGAAATACTGCATTTTGCATATTTCAGCTGCCATTTCTTTTGGTATCTTCTGTTGGAGCCTTAGAATTAGGTTCCTATATCCAGGAAGTATTCATAAACAAGTATTTAGTTACCATCTGGTTGGCATCAGTGCTCTTCCTTTATCTTCACTCTGGTTATTCTGCCAATACTTAAGAAGAACCATTTGTAAGCCACTCAGAGTCACCATATGTGAGTTGGATGGCCACACAAATGTGTTTAATAAATTAATAAAATCGTAGATCTGCTGTTTGGTACCACTGATGTCTAACTTTGTAAATTTCCAGTGTATACTTGTTTATAAAAGCAATTCCCTAGCTGAAGAAAGCCAGCTGCCATCTAGAAGCCCTTTAAAATAATTAAGCCTTTAACTGAATGTTACCCAGCACTGAGGTACCAGTATATTTGTTGTAAAGGTATGAATCATTTGGCAATACTTTTATAATGTAGTTAACCTTGAAACAAAATTGCTTTTGTTTTGCTGCACAAAAGGAGGATGAACCTTAATTTATTGATCTGTTTCATTTTCACACATCTATCTGTGTATTAGGCTAAATTAGGCTAAAACTAAAATGCTGATTATAGAGGAAAGATTCTTCCTCCTTCACAGTTGGACCAAAAGAAAATAACTAATGGAAGAGAGAAATGCATCTTTATAAACCTGCTAGGTTCTTATGGGATTATCTGCCCCATGTGGGATTCAAAATAGGCATAAAATGAAATAGAAGAAAGTTTTATCTTCTGCCCATTGAGCTGTCATCTAGAAAATCACACCCACACAGTGGAAAAGCAATCTTCCAGTAGAATAAGAAATCTTCATTTATGCAATTGTTTCAGACCGAGGCCCTAATTCTCTAACTCTACCTCACTCTCCCATTATGGAAAGCAGTGAGTTGTTACTTTCCTGCCAATGTATGGGACACTTGATGTGAGGAAAAATAAAGGCAAAGAATCTACCAGTCCTTTTTCTGAAATTGTCCTACATTAAGTCCACAAGCACTATATCTCTTGCTAGCCTTATTGCTAAGGTACAGTAAACTTTTTTAACATGCTTCCTCAAGTTCCTGAGTGAGAGGCAGGATGTAAATTTAATATAAAAAGAATGATTTCCTTTGGAGACAGTGTGCTTTATATCTGCATAATTTTCTACCAACTTGTTAAAAGAGTAAATGCACATTAATATGGCCATTAGGAGGAACATTACATTTTATATATGAAATATTTAATATACAGTTTCACAATAGAGTACTGTTGTTCATGCTCTAATCCATATATTTATTAAAAAGCTGCTTGAACTAGTTGGTAAAGAGTGATTTATATTACTAAGAATTATTGGTGTGGAGAATATCTAGAGTCTCTTTAACACCATAGGAAATCTTCATGTTTGCTCACCTATCACTTCTTGCTTCAAATTTGACTTTTTTTTTTTTTTGAATACAAAGTTTTCTGGTACAGAATCCCACATCAGAATTTTCTGAATTTGAATTGATTTTGGTACAGAAATAATTTAATTTTTTTTATCTGTGCTAGGGATTCTGCTCTTGAGTCATCGGAAGCTAAAGCTTTTCATAAATAGTTTTTACATATGTTAGTAAAGGGCATAAAAATGATTAAATGCATGTTTGAGGAATATTATAGCAAAACTTTTATTTATATATGCTTTACTTTTCATTGAGATACCCAGGACTTTATTAGACTATTGAATTTGGTATACGTTTGCATGGCTAATCCTGCAGAGGTAAAATCTTCAAGATTATGATGAGATGAAATCGACAAGGTAGTTAATAAAGGATGATGTGTTCCTAATTAATCCATTGTGCCTCTAGTTGAAAATTAATTGTGTTATGCAAATGTCATGTTAATTAAGGCAGAATATGAGAATACAATAAATCTTTTACAAAAAGTTTTGTTATGTTGGCAACATTAGGTTGATAGGTTAGTGCTTTTCAATCTATCGAAGTTTCAATTTTTCAGTGATGCCTTGATGATTTACTTCTTACTATAAAGTTAGGTTTTATAGCAGGCATTCAGAAATGCCATTCTCCCAGCAACATCCACCATCTGAATTCTATAAATATATCAGCATACAGATGATTGCTTTATACATTGTATTTTCAACTATATTCCCAGTCTGATCCTGAACCGTAATTTCACCACAGTGAGTCATGAAAGTAGATTATATATTTGTGTTTATATCAAAATGGAATTTATAACTCCCAGCTTATTTGTTCAGTATAAGGTTGCCTGTAATTTTGAATTATTTCCATCTTCTCAAGTTTTTTTTTAACGTGGGTAATTGCTATTAGAGTCTTAATCATGTAATATGTGTTAATTAAGCCTTATACACGGTGGAACTTAAGACCACAGAGTCTGGAATTTCCATCGCTAAACAATGCGGTCATAAAGCAAGGCATCACATGACTGCATTGCTTAATGACTGCAATTTTGACACTCCCAGCTGCTGCTTATACAAGAATTGTGGGCCGTTAAGGAGAGGGAATCCCAGGGGGCTGCAATAATGGGAGTTGGGAAGGTCCTAGGAAACCTGATGCAGACTGCACATGAGTTGAGGGGTGCTACAGTGCTGTGCAAAACCACAGCCCACCCAGCAGCACTTATGACTGCAGGAGACTGCAACATCCCTCACCTGCCATTCAGAAATGCCACTTCAAACCGTACATTGCAGCCAGCCATACTATTACCTCTGCCCAAAGCTCCAGTTGCCTCCACAGCCCTGAGTTCTGTAGGCTGTGCTACACTCAGCTGATCTTTGCTGTTTTTCTCCTGCTACCCACAAGGTAGCATGGGATACTGCAGCAGCTGTAACTTTGGGCACAATTTTTAAGTCTATATTTTCATCATAATTTTGAATAGTCACTAAACAAACAGTCATAATTTGAGGGCTACCTGTAATTTTTCCTCTGTTTGGTTAGTGTGTGTGTGTGTGTGTGTGTGTGTGTGTGTGTGACTTTGTGGCGGCGGCACTAACAGCCCTGCCCAGCCAACCCACTTCTTCTGCAGCTGCTCGCACGCATCACCCCCAGTCCCCATTTTGTCATCAGGGGCCTTCCGGAAAGGCCTCTGTAGCTGAGAACCGAGCTCCGGATTGACATGCATGGCGCCCTCTGGCCTCCATTTCGCTGTCAGAGGCCTTCAGGAAATGCCTCTGACGGTGAAATGGAGGCCGGGGGGCGATGCCCGTGCACACAGTGGTGAACAGTCACAGAAGAAGTGGGCCGGTGAGGCAGGTGTTGGGGCATGGGAGGCCTGGCTGCAATGGTAAGCGGGAGTGGGGTGCGTGGGTTGGCTCCACCGCCCCAGGCCCACCCTAGCTTGATTTTTAGGCATGTGCCTTGCCCCAAAACTAGGTCTTATTTTTGGGGTAGAGCTTATATTAGGCCCACCCCCCAAAATCAAGCTAAGCCTTCTTTCCAGGGTAGGTCTTTTTGGGGAAACTCAGTATGTGCATGTATTTATGTATATGTGGGTGTAGGTATGTGTATGTATATGTATAAGTATATGGAAACTAATCAAGGAGAGAAGCAACCTAGAACTAAGGAGAAACTTCCTGACAGTTAGAACAATTAATCAGTGGAACAGCCTGCCTCCAGAAGCTGTGAATGCTCCAATACTAGAAGTCTTTAAGAAGAGTTGCTCTTGAAGAACACATTCTCTGTTTCCAGTGACACTGCTCTCCAAAATCTTGGCAAGTGCTGTGGGAGGATATGCCATTCACCTATTTACAAAAGTTAAAAGTTTCTGCTTTAGATGCAACTTTGCAGAGCAAATGACAAGCAGAAAAATGGGAAACTTCATCAAACCAGATCATGTGGCCTATTTGCTTTAAGAAAAAGAATCATGTCCTCTCCATGGCACAATTTTCTTTGCCAATGTGAATGTAAATCATACAGGGCAGTTATCTGGGTAAAATTGTTAGGTTTTGCCTGTTAAACAAGTTTGTCTGTGTTTTTTGTTTTTTAATTATTATCATGGTTGGTTGCACACAATCAGCCAGATATTTAGACTGAATTTGACATTCTTCTCCATTTATCGATATTTTTTTCCCAAGGACCTTGGACAGGCAGATGTTCTTGTCTGATGGTGTTAAAGGCATCATTGCAGGATGTAAGCTGTTGCTACTTTGTCATGCCACTGTTTGTAGTCAGTCTATGTGATCTTCTTGCAGCAGATAACTAAGTGATCCACTGTTTCTTCAGCTTCTTTACTGAGGTGGCATTTAGTGTCTGTTGTGGTCTTGTGCAGTCAGAATTAGTCTCTTTCTTCAATTTTTCTGTTGTTAGACATTGCCAGGTCTTGTTGTTACTTGCTTTGCCAGTTATTCTGTCTTATTTTAATGTATTGGCCATGTCATACTTTGCCTTGCCATGTCACTTTTATATTCTTCATTTGGTCTTTCTTGTAGATCTGCTAATCTAAGATGAAGCCTTACTTTCTGAATAGTATAAGGACAGTGGATAATTAGCTTGTTTCTTTGTTTGCATCCTCCCTTTATTATTTTTAGAAACAACTCAAGATGGCAAACATAACCAACACTCCTGTCTCCTATTTATCTTCTTTTTTTCTTTTTACAGGGAAGAGAGCATGTCCAGGAGAGTCATTGGCTAATATGGAAATCTTCATATCGTTTACTAATCTGCTTCAGAAGTTCACTTTTGAATTGACTATGGACCCTAAAGAGATAGACTTAGATAACTTGTTTATGAGCTGTAGAAATGTTGGGAAGCATCGGTACATTCGGGCCATCAAACGTAAAATATAAATTAGAAATTGTCTCAAAATATATTTTTTCCTCCATCCCAGCCCTAAATATCTAATGCTGTATTCAAAGTTTCAGAAATTAATGAGTATTGAAAAGTAAAAGCATTCAAAATATATTTCAGTAAATGACTGTTCTACTACAAATATTACCATCACCACCATTACTATTACTTCTCCTGATGTTTGAATTTTGATTTCATCCAGAGAATCTGATTCACAAAAGCACAAACTTTTTCAGGCTAAAGACTGCTTTTAACCTTTCAGTGGTATGACAGGACCTTAACCCCAATTTTAGACAGAGTGGAACCATGCCAAAAATTAAGATTTATTGAATTCGAATGTAATTAAAATAAATTAAAAATAATTAACATTTAAGAATTATTTTTAAAAATGTCATTAAAAATGTAGTTTGGCAGCCTTTTATGAAATCGTTTCAGTGACTCTGGCAAAATCTAATCAATGCTTCCTTGTCTCTGTTGAAATGCACAGTCACCATAGTACAGAATCATAGTTGCATAATTTGAATCATATGTAATATAACTTTTATTGATTTCAATGTAATGTGAGAGTAGCTTCTTACTATTATCTAAAACAAATACATTTTTTTGACCTCAATGCTCATTGTGCTTGTTTATTTAGCCAAAAGTACGAACAGTATGAACATAATGAAACTTATAGGTACTATATATCCTCAACCTTAGACATATAAGAAATTTCTAAAACTATACTTACAATTTTTCAAATGACTTCACAGGATTTTGTGGCTAACACAAAAAAATCTCAAAAGGGATGAGGGTGAATTCATAATGTGGGAAGTCAGCCCCCACCCAGAGAAGGGAATATTAAAAGGGCAGAATATTATATTTCCTCAAAGGATCTGAAAGAGGCAGAAAAGCATGCCCAGTTTCCTTAATAGCCCCAAGTCTCCCGCTCCCAAGCAGAAATCAGCTCTGTAGAAATGCAGATGTAATAAGGTTGAAACCCTCCAGCTAGAAACTTAGGAAGACAAAGACACCTAAAATCTACATACTCCACCCAAACTCTAATATGGGACATAATAGGATTAACCCACAGATGCCAAAGGGGCACACTCAGACTCAGGTCAAAGTACATGACACAGGAAATACAACCCACTCCCTACATGTGCTCTGGCTTTTTTTCTTCCAGAGCCATCTTTCTGTCTGGCTCTGCTCTTCAATAAACTACAACCTTCTTTCTAAAGCAGTTGCCATGATGTTTATTCCCGGCTTGGACTGAACCCAGATGAAGACTTTTCCTTCAACAAAATAATCTTCCCTAAGCTACAGTTTGGCTCCATCTAATGGGTTTCCCTGCTTGCTCGCTTAATCATTTGTGGAAATGGCTTCTTAACTAGTTTTTAAATATTAAAAACCTTCAGGACAGGTTTCTTTACACCAAGTTATTCTCCTTCAATCCTCAGTGAAAGAAGTTTGTAAATTTAAGAATTTAAAGAAATATAAAAAAAAACAAAAGGAGGACTAAAAAGTCGGTTTGGAAAGTTGCAAATAGATAAAAGAAATAAGAATTTGAAAGTAATTATGAAATCCCTTCCTATAGGTTATTTAAAATCTCATTAAAATAAATGAAGATTTTGAATTTCATTGCAAGAAATCTTTTCATGGAAAAATGTTGTAGGTTAGAGAAAAGTATATATAAGAGGAGATTTGAAGGCTGGTTGCACACAGGCAACCAGAAAAAAATAAAAATTACACTTAAAGGAGAAGAAATATATTGATACAGAATGGAGACATTACTAAAAATGAATAACATTAAAAGCAAAAAGAAAGATGATTGGCTTATTCAATAAAAGTTTATATATGTTTTTTTCTAGTAGACTGTAATGGGTTTTACTTCATGAAGAAGAACAATAAAGCTTTAAAAGTTTCTTTATATATGTTATCATCAACATATGAAATCAGGTGTTTTATAAAATGCCTAGGCAATCTAGAGCAGTGTTTTTCAATGTTTTCACCGACTGTACCACGTTTAGGATATAGCAATAGTCGCGTACCACCAGTTGCCTAGCAAGGTGTCAAAAAATTGATAACTAAAAAAAAAAAAGGAAAAAAGTGATGAAGTACAGGTAGTCCTCAGCTTACAACTGTTCATGTAGTGACTGTTCAAAGTTACAACGGCACTGAAAAAAGTGACTTATGATCATTTTTCACACTTATGACCATTGCAACATCCCCAGAGTCCCATGATTTACATTTGGATGCTTGGCAACTGATTCATATTTATGATAGTCACAAGTGTCCCAGAGTCCCCTTTTGCAAGCGATCCCCTTTTGCAAGCAAAGTCTGACAAGCAAAGTCCATGGGGAAGCCAAACTCACTTAAGAACTGTGTTATTAATTTAACAACTGCAGTAATTTACTTAACAAATGTGGCAAGAAAAGTCATAAAATGGGACAAAACTCATTTAACAAATTTCACACTTAACAACATAAATTTTGGGCTCAATTGTGGTTGTAGGTTGAGGACTATCTCTATACCCACTTACCACACTTTTAATGGGAAACTTGTGCTTGTTTCTCTGACATTAATCTTTGCACTGTTCGATATATCCCCTTCTCTCCTTCTGGTTGACTTAAAGAAGCCTCTCCTCTTCTCCATCTCTCTTTCTCCGTCCCCTTCTCTTTCCCTGTCAGGTTTTCCCCCTCCCTTTCCCTCCAAAAGCTCTTTTGATATCCTCTTCTCTCTCACCCTCCTTTTCTCTTTGGTGTAGCTGCAGCTGATGCCTTTCCCCGAGGCTGCCTGCTGCTTCAGGAAGTGACAATCAGCTGTAGCCCCGTAGCAATCTTGGGCACCCAGCAGAGCCACGGCAACAAGTAGCTCTAGCTGACTCTCCCACAGGCATTGCTGCTGCTTCAGCTCATCCCCAGCTACCCTTTATACTTAAAAAAAAAACTTTTTATTTACAGTGCTTTTCAACCCATCGTACGCATACCACCTGCCAGGTGCCAAAGTACCACCAGTGGTATGTGTACCACAGGTTGAAAAGCATTGATCTACAAAATGTCAAAAAGGGGTCATCAAAGTATGAAACATTTAATATTTCACACATTTCCTAGATATTCTATTTACTGTCCAAAAGCAAACTGGCAAAGTATAAAATACTCTCACTAAAATCTCATTCCAATTTTCCTTGTGCAACAAGTAGATCAATATTAGTCTTTTACTCTTGGATTTTTTTTTTAGTAAGAAAATCCTGTACTTTATTTTGCATTTCTTTTTTTTAATTTTCATATACCTGTATAACTTTTCAGTAAAGGGTTAAGGTTAGAGTTAGGGTTAATGACAGTCTCAGGTTTGAGTACATACAAAAGGATCATATACACTTTATTAAAACTGAGTTCTAGATTAGCTAACACATTTACCTGATAAAAATAAAGAGTCATGGTTAAGGAGTTTACAACCCTTTCTTTACTTTTCTCTTGTAGCAATAGAATTTTGCTATAATTTGGGCCAGGACTTCGAAACTCCTAAATCATGATAAAAAGTAACTCTCCCCATTTATCCTCTTGCTTGAATCCTAGGCCTAAATTTACAGTGACCCTATATCTTTTGCTATGATGCACAGTCCTTTATTTCAAAAAAACTGTCCTTTAGATGTATTTATTTTTCAAAAACTCACTTTTATCTTTTATTTTGGTCATTTAACTTTTATTATGTAAATGGTACCACTTAATGCACAGTCTTTCACATTGGTGAGAAAAATATGATTATTGAATGATCTTTTTAAAAATAAATGTAGATATTTTTATTAGAATGTGCATTTTTGTAATTTTTTTTTTTTGGTTTTGCTCTTGAATTTTCCTTTGTAAAGCAAAGTTATAAACGTAAACTAGAAACCAGGAATCTGTGAGTTCTAGCTCCAACTTAGGCACCTGGCTGGGGGAGTTTGAGCCAGTCATTCTCTCTGAGTCACACTTATAGGGTTGTTGTTATGGTGAAAATGAGAAGAGGAAGGAGTACTAATATTGAGTTATTTACAAAAATAACTCAATCTATGGGTTAAACATAGATAAATAAATAAATAATAAAATTATTTTAGCCATATAAACCTTTTTGAAATTTACCCATACTATTGTATATTAAAAGTGTTTACGGTGCCTTCCTGGTTTCTAGTTTATGTTTGTAACCTGGGAAAATTCAAGATCAAAACCAAGAAAAAAATTCCAAAAATGCATATTCTAATAAAACTATCTACTTTTATTTTTTAAAAGACCATTCAATAACTATATTTTTCTCACCAATGTGAAAGACTGTGCATTAAGTAGTATCACTCACACAATAAGTTAAATGACCAAAATAAAGGACAAAAATGAGTTTTTGAAAAATAAATACATCTGAAGGCCAGTTTTCTGAAATAAAGGACTGACCATCATAGCAAAACTACGTGAACGTGTGATCGGGCCCAGCGCAGGAGCACGAACAGCTGGGCCTACCCAGAACCGCCTTTTCCAACTTCCGTGTCAGGAGGGCCCGACGAAAGCTCGATTGCTATCTATTGTAAATATTTTTAAATGCTTTTAACCTTTTAAATGTTTTTAACCTTCTCTCGGTGTTCGGTGTATTTTATTTTGGATTATATATATATAATCCAAAATAAAAATCCATTTCAGAACACATACTGTATGATAATAGAATTTTCCACTGGAGCTTCTAGCAACATATATGACATTCATCAGAAAAATAGCCATGACACTTTTTCAATTGAGATTTTAGGATGGCTAGAATTGTAGACTTCCTCCCAAAAAATTATATATCACCTTACATAGGATGATAAATTATTTGTACTAGACACTTTCTATATTCCCTATTATTCAAATGCCATATAGTTCAATTTTCACTGAACTCAAATAATAAAAGAAATGTTATCAGATCTGACTAACAAGCACCACTCGATATATCATCATTTTCACTTACTTTACAAATGAAATAATTTCATTTTTTCCCAGCAAATCAGACAGGTATCATACTTTAAAAAAGTAGTCCTGGTTTGAGGAAAATATATATATTACTTTTCAGCTGTAAATTAACTGATACATTAATCTTCCATTTCTGATGACAGTTCTTTAGCCTAATGAATTTCAATTGTTACTTTACTATGTATAGAACAGAATGTTATAAGGAGAAGCTTGTTAATACTTTGATGACATATTCTACCAATATATCTATCAGCTTAATAAGTCTACAGAAATGATGTTCCCTTTCTACAATAAGTATCTCACTTTACTGTCAGATTGATAAAGTCTTGGCCCATAACACTCCAGATATAACTGTGATTGAAAAAGAAAAAAAACAGTGAAAAATTGATATGGCAATACCAGAGGACAGCAGATTAAAAGGCAAAGAATTGGAGAAGATCACAGGTTTCAACATCTGAAAATCAAAAATTGAAAGATTATGGCATAAACTGGCCATAGTGGTCCCAGTGGTTATCAGCCCACTGGGTACCTCACCAAAAAATCTTGAACAGCATTTAGAAAATCTGCATTTAAATAGTAATAGCAATAGCACTTGAACTTATAGTGCTTTATAGCCCCCTGCAACAATCTGAGGTCCTCATTTTACCAACCTCGGAAGGATGGAAGGCTGAGGCCACCTGGAGCCAGTGAGAATCAAACTGCTAATAGTTGGCAAAATTAGCCTGCAATATTGCATTCTAACCACTGCACCACCATGGCTCTTAAACAAAATTTCCTTTTGTCAATTATGAAAAGCTGCATTGTTTGGATCTGCACATATACTATGCCAATGCACTACGACACCCTAAGTTCTTGGGAAAAACTTGATGCACAGGAAGGCCAATATCAGCTAAAGAACTGGCAGGCTTTATTTCATATCGTTGTGACCAGATTATAATAATAAAGTTTATTCCAATAATTACTTTATCAACACCCTAATTAATTAGACATTTTATTGCTTTTCAAAATCACTGTTTAATTTTTGTAAGCATAAAGTAAGGCCAGATGATACATCTACTTCTCCATGTTGATTAATTAAGAATAATGTGTACCTTTAG
>JANHFS010008749.1:162038-179926 GCA_032467975.1 Trimeresurus albolabris
AGGTCCCTTCCACCTTTATTATTATTATTATTATTATTATTATTATTATTATTATTATTATTATTATTATTATTATTTATATATGTGTGTACATTTTTGGATTGCTAACAGAGTTAAAGGGAGACTGGTATAGCTATTTCCTCTTCCCATATTTGGGCCGACAGGGTGCATCAAAAAAACACTCAAGACATATGTGTGTAGATAGACAGACAGACAGACAGACAGATAGATACACACACACACACACACACACACATATATATATATACACATATACACATATATACATATACACATATACACAAACATATCTGCCCATATAGCACACAACTCAGAGCAGTGTAGAATGTCAAATAACAACAGTAAATTCCACAAAAACCATATCATTGAAAGGATTTTTTTTAAAAAATAAAAAATATATAAACTGCTCAGAAAAAGCACATCAAACAAGCTACACCGCTGCCAGACATAATGCCTTAAGAAAGAATCATATCTATGATGCCTTCTAAAAGTCAGATCTCAGGGGAATTTTGTTCCAAAGGACAGAAGCAATGACAGAAATGGAATGTCTCCTGGGTTCCACTAGATGAGTTTGCTGAAGCAGTGGGGCTTGAAGCATATCAGATCTTAAAAGTATCTGTTTCAACATCAGCAAAGTGGTTGCTCCCTGTGCATGGCATCCATTGACCTCCCAAACAATAAAGCAAAATAGTGGTACTGATGACATTCTTTTTTTTTTAGGTTAAATGGCTAAAATTTCTGTTGATAAGAAGCCTAGGAAGATTTGAAAAGTATTTAATCAGTGTTTTAAAATATCAATGTTTCGATTTTTATTTGTTTATTGGCATCTACAGTGTTACATGAAAGTATGTGATGGATGTCTGCTATCTAAAAGGTTTCTTCACCCCTGGTAATCTAGACTTTGGTTAACTATAATTTTATTTACCAAATGTAAATAAAAGGGAGAAGAGGTGTTCAAAACCATATTGGAGTCATGAAGTTGGGATTATTAAATGTGGATCTTAGTAAAATAAAGATGAAACAGAATAGCTAGTAGAGAAACAGAAGTAGCCTTATCCTTTCCTTTATCCATTCCCATAATATTTATTTTGTGTTTCATGTAACCAATATTATCCAAATCTTTTTCTGGATTACCACTATTGAAATGCTAATACTACTGGAATTAATTGATTGATTTCTCTTTCTAGGTGGGCCATGCACAGATACAGCTCATGTTTCTTTAACCACAGCAACCAAAAGATCTTGTGATTCAGGTAAATTTTATTTTTAAAAGAATATATATTATGAAAGGATAATGACCATGTCATGAAGCTGTTCAGCTGGCCTAGAGAAAGATCTCATTCATGAAACCCTTGTTTCTTCTATTGCAAGCCATCACATCTCATTTTATCTGTGTTTTATCATTTACTATTTAAAGTGAAAGAGGGGAGGCAAAGTCAGCAAGAACTAATCCTGTAAATATTTCTATAGAAGCACCAATCAAATTCAACCAGCCCTCATTCTTCCATCTGGAGGGGAAAAAATAAAATACGGGATTTATCAAAGCCCTAACACTATGAGTTGCTCTTCAACTTCCATAATCAAAAGGATACAAGTGCCGTTTGCTTATTTGTCTGATATTCATCTTCTCCAATGAGGTAAACTGCTTACTGGATAAAATGTTCCAGAAGTTACTTCGTATATTAGTCATTAGGAGATGCATCATTGACTTCTGAATTCACTAGACAAGCCATTCTTTGCAAGGTGAAGTAGGAAGCAATGATTTGTAGTGTCCTCCAGGATGGCAAAATAATATGGAATGAAGGATTAACTCCTTCATACCAAATGAACTGCTTTGGCAAGCCTGTAAATTGAAGGTAAAAGTAAAGCTTGAGTTGTATTAAACCTCTTGTCACTACATAGATGTATTCATGTTGTTTTCTTCACAATATGAAAGTGGTTTGCATTCTTTCAGGATGTTTTTTGATTTCCCATTCTTAAAACCTTACAATTTCCCATCCAAGTATTAATTAACCAAGACCATCCCAGCGTAGTTTTGCCAAGATCAAAGGGATACATGATTGCAGCTGCTGTGATAGAAATCTCTGTTAAAAAAAATGTTAAAACCCCGCAAGTAACCTTCAGTCAACAATCACATAGAATCATGTTCACGACATTTGTTTATGTATAATGTAGAAACATTTTAAAAAAATATAGACTATAAACTATGCTCAGCCTTCAACAAAATATGAAGTTGATTGGGGTTGGGAAGTGTGATTTTGGGTCAGCCATTCTCTCTCGGCCCAACCCACCTCACAGGGATATTGTGAGGAAAATAAGAGGATAGAAGTATTAGATATGTTCACCACTTGGAGTTATATATAAAAAGATAGTATAAAAATCTAATAATAGCTTAATAGTCTATGTTGATAAGGCAATGTACAGCAACTATTCTAAGGCACTCCATATAATTCATGACAGTACCCGTGAGAGAAAAAAAATCCCTAAATGTTTATTTTAAAAGAACTTTAAACCCCATTTCTTTGATAAACTCTGTATCATCTTATAAGTGGTGAAAATGAAAAATCCCTAAATACAGATTTGTGAAACATCTGTATTAATGTCAAAATGTCTATACTAATTTCAAAATAGTAAATTTAGTATATTCTTTTCAAATGCATAAGAATCTTTAGTATCCTAAGGTATTTCAAGGAAATATTGTGGTAACATTGAAACTCAACACAGATTCCCTGAGATTTTCTAGTTTTTAAGTAGTGCTGGAACTTAAACTGTTTATTTGGGGTCATAGGGGAAGGTGGTACAATCACTACACAAAAATAAAATCAATATGTCATATTTTTATTTCATTTGGGATTCATGAGATTGAATTGCTTTAAATCCGTAAGGATTATGGCAATATATAAAGAAGATATATAGAGCCAGTTTAGTCTGGAATTAAGGCACAGACTAATAAAGAGGAGACCAGGAGTTCAAGCTCTGCCTTAACCATGAAAGCCAACGGAGTGACCCTGGGCCAGTCATACTCTCTCAGCCTATCTCACTCTCATAGGGCTGCTAGAAAAATAGGAAGAGGAAGGTCCATTGAATATGTTTGGATATGTTTGCTGCCTTGAGTTATTTGTAAAAATAATAAAGGCAGGATATAAATGAATAAATAAACAGCTCTTCCAAACTAAGTACAGATATTGGTAACTGACATCAACCATCACGTGTGGCAAAAGGCAATGATTTTCTCTTGGTGTTAATATAGGTATCATAAGACCAGCTGCGGGAAGCAGGCATAGAAAGTGGTGGAGTGCGTGTGGCAGTTTAAGCAGAGGCAAAGGATGGCAAGGTGGCAGAGCCTCATTTTCTGAAAGGAGCTTGCAAGGCTCAGCTGGGAAGGAGGCAGTGGGACCAAGCCAGTGTTTATATAGAGCAGAAGAAGCGTGAGGTCCTCACCTACAGGATGGTCTTCACCTAACGACCACAACTAGGACTGCCTGAGCCACTGTCATTAAGCAGTGTGGTCATGTGATATTTCACCTAATGACCACTTCACTTAGCAATGGAAATTCCAATTTCCAGTTAACCCATTTATGATTGTTACCAAGGACTACCTATAGAAAGCGCAGAAGTTATAATTCCATAATAATTATCCTTTATAAAGTATAGGTAGTCCTCGACTTGCGACCACAATTGAGCCAAGAATTTATGTTGCTAAGTGAGAAATTTGTTTTTTGCCACAGTTGTTAAGCAAATCGCTACAGTTGTTAAATTAGTAACCTGGTTGTTAAGTGAAACTGGCTTCCCCATTGACTTTGCTTGTCAGAAGATTGCAAAAGATGATCACATAACCCCCCTGGGACACTGCAACCGTCTTAAATACGAATCAGTTATCAAGCATCCAAATGTAAATCATGTGACCTTGGGGATGCTGCAGTGGTCATAAGTGTGAAAAATGGTCATAAGTATTTTTTCTAGTGCCGCTGTAATTTCGAATGGTCACTAAATGAACCATTGTAAGTTGAGGACTACCTGTAGTATTTATCTAGATTGTGGGCAGAAGCAGTAATAGAACCTTTAACACTTCTGAAGCTGATCTTTTGCTTTGAAGTTGTGGGAAATAAATATAAAGGAAATATCAAATTCATCGATTAGTTTATTGAAATTAACTGTATGCTTAAACTTTTCCTGTTCCCATTTTATTATACAAAACCAATAAGAGCAAACAGTTCTGATCATTTGATTATTTATATAGTCTATTGCTCTGCAATAGTAAAATTCTTGCCTTTATTTAAAAACACAAATTAACTTCAAAAAGAAAGAAAGAAAAACAACCAAGTCTTGTTTAGTTGATCTTTAAGGTGCTGTTTAAATAACTTTTTAGTATTTGACTGATGGAGGGCACTATGTTACAAATCCAGCTATCCCTGTGTCTTCACTATTAGACATGGAGTAATAGTACAATAATGTAATGTACATCATCAGTCCTGTCAGTGACAGTACCCATTAATGACACATTTTTTTTCTTCCTCTGCTCAGTTCTCAGTTGTACTAATGGAATGGCACATGAAGTAAAGCTGTAAATAAAAGTTATTACCTAATAGGTAGGCACTGAAGTGGAACGTACAGGAGCTGAGGCATAGAAACCTTATTACTGCTCATCAGCAATTATAAACAGGATAAAGTGTTTGGGACTACACTGACACAGCAAAGACTATTTGATGCTAGGACATGATAATGGATCAAGATATGATGGATGTTGATGAAATGTTCCATCTTGCTGGCTGTTTCCAATATTAGTTGCTGCTTCTCTTTATTATTTACATATATTGGGGGGGGGGGCAGAAGAACTAGTTTTTACCCAAAAGATGGAATGTTGACTTATATATTGGATTAGATCACAGGAGTTGTATCCTCTTTATAGATAGAGTTGTATCCTCTTTATAGATAGAATATGTGAGTCCAGATCTGTGCACAGATCTGGACTCACATGATGGGTTTTTTCTTAATTGCCTTTCTCTTCACCCTCTACATTTCTCTAACATCTGCTTAAAAGGTTATTTCAGTTCACCCTAACAGATATTGAGGATGTGTGCAATCATCTCTCATGTGCCCTTTCTGCTAACTGTAGACGTTTTGCTGACAGGTGAAGTTAATTGGATAATACTCTATATACAGGTATCGCCCAGGACTCTAGCTAAGGATTATGGAAGGATTATACATATAGATATAGCAAGATTAGACAAGTATTTTTAAAGAGAGGTGTGTGTAATTTGAGCTTAGAAATAGAGCACATTTTAGGAAGTTAGGGGATTTAATGGCTGCCCAATTTCAAAAAGAGTATTTACAGTATTACAGCTTACAGTATTTTTAAAAAGTACATCATTTAGAAGAAACATGACCACCCACACAAAACTACATAGATAATAGAATGAACAGTACTTATATTTTTGAATGTTCACAATGATTAATATGGAATCAAATTGTTCTGTAAATAAAAAATAAATAAAAAGGGAGAAAAGCTACGGAAGTCAGAGTTGGGCAGTAGTAAACTAGGACTAGACAAACTGTCACAATATAATGAACAAATGTTTATGTTTTCCAAGGTGTTAAAGAGGTGAAAAAATGTGAGAAAAAAAGAATTAGACAGAAGTATCAAAATAAGCTAGATGTACAGCCCTATGATTTACAATTAATCTCACTCCCAAGGTAAAGATTGCAGTGTAACTCAATGTCTGCTAGGAGGTTTGGATATAGAGGAAAATTTTGAAAATAGTATTACCTTTGTGCTAGCAAACATGAATTATTTTGGGATGTTGTAGTGAAATAGTATGAATGCTTCAGGGAAATAGAGTTGTTGCCCATCTCTCCAATTTGAAGATTGATAGGTATAAATGGGACCCCCCCCCCTTTTCCTCTGTTTTTGCTTTTTAGGATTGTCCCTTAAACATAATTTAAATGCTTCTGGAAGCTTGCAATTTCCTTTTTAGCAAACCATCCATTAACCTAAATGAAAAAACCGTGTAACGGTTAGGTCATTGGACATGATTGTTGGTAATAGGGTAAATTCAGAGGATATAGTGCCACATGTGGGCATTGTATGTGAAACTCTAGCAGTTAAGTGAATTTTATGGGAAATTATGTGGGCTGTAAATCCAAGCTATGTGTTTTTATATCAATTGCCATAATTTTTATGTCCATTACATTTAGATTTTGATCTGTATGTTAATTTTGATAATTAATGTTATATGATGCATGTTGTACTGTAAGCCTCAAAGTCAGAAGACTGAAGTGGCATGATAGCACTTATGATGATAGATAGACAGATAGATAGCACTGGCATATAATTAATTTTTAGCCAGGATTAGGCTAATATTAGCATCTCCAAGTATGAAATTGAAATTCAGTCACATTGCCAGTTTAATCATAATATCTCAGTAAGCATGCTGCAACAAATACTGGAGCTTTAAAGGTCACATCCTTTGCTTTCCAGTTGTACTAGATTAAATGTCTTTACTCCATTTTTTCTTTAGATTTTTTTTTTATTTTGCATAGTCTTGTTCTGTACACCCAATTTCTTAGTATATCATTTCTTCAGCTGTTATTAAGCTCTTTTACTGGGGTATTTTAAGTCAATAGTATTATGTTACATATTCATAATCAGTAACATCACTTTATGAGTATTTATTTTATTTTATTTATTAATTTTTTTGGCCGCCCATCTTACCACAGGGTAACTCTGGGTGGTTTACATTATTAAAAGCTAAAACAATAAAATAAAATACTACAAAAATATAACTATGCAAAGTTACAAAATACATGGTTAGGAACTAACTAAAAAATTATGCAAACTTTTCCTTGTAAAACTACCATACTTTATTGGCGTAGCCTTTCTCATTGCAGAAGTAGTTCAAAATATTATTAACTATAATCTCCTAGTTTATTTAAAATACAGGTTTCTAATTCTCAATAGGAAAAGAACCAGATATATTCATAATAAAGATGAACTATAAGAGATAATAGGAAATAGTGGAACCTGGAAATACCAGAAATACTAATATAATTTCTCATGCAAAAATTTCAGTTGCTACATAGCCATAGCAGATAATTAGATCATAACTTCTATAAAATTGTCATGGTATGTTTGTAATTACTGACATTTATAAAAACAGTTATTTAAAAAAAATTATCCTAAGAGAATGTTAAGGGGGGGTATCAGAGCCCTCTCCAACTTTCTGTCCACCAGCTGGATAGTTCTCCAAAAACAAAATGGAATGAATCAAAAATAAGGTAAATCTTTGTGGAGAAAATTGTTCAAAAAACATTTCTCAAATATACTCTATGGGAAACTCTGTTGGGCTGCTGGTTGGCATACTTCTGGCTATTCCTTTCTAGGCCCTTTAACTCCCATGTCTTGTTACATGTCCCAGAGTAAAACATATGTGCTCAACTTGTGCTACTTAGTGCACACACCGATGCAAGCACAGCACGAGGTTAGATATACCTACAGATGCAACAAGTTACTTCATTCAACAGAAGAAAATACAGACTTAGGGTAGTTCCCCTAAAAGGTCAGTTCTGTGACCTTAATTAGCCAGCTCACAGCTGCTGCCTGTGGTGACAAGACTTTAATCCTTTTCATATCTAAAATGTGCATTTCCTAGATAGTTTGGGGGCTTCTAGACAGCTTATGCTAGCACATTCCTCTTCATGTGTATTCCCCATTGTGTGCCTGCTTACTCTCTTATATTTTATTGTATTATAACAGTAAATAATGTAATATATTGTAAATACTATTATGGGATTATATAACTCAGGTGTCCCCAACCCCTGGACCGTGGACCAGTACCGGGCATACCAGCAACTGGGCTGCACAAACAAGCAAAGCCCCATCTGTGGGATGCAGGCAGCATACAAAACCATATCCCGTCCAGTCCACGGGAAAACCCCTCTCCACATAACCAGTCCTTGGTGCCCAAAAGGTTGGGGACCTTTGGTATAACTAATACAAACTTAATTCTCTTCTTGTTCTTTATCACTTCATTGGGATGAACATTCCGGGGGGGGGGGGGAAACAAAGCTGAAATAAAATTGTAATCA
This sequence comes from Trimeresurus albolabris, assembly GCA_032467975.1. Classification (NCBI taxonomy): domain Eukaryota; kingdom Metazoa; phylum Chordata; class Lepidosauria; order Squamata; family Viperidae; genus Trimeresurus; species Trimeresurus albolabris. The sequence continues at coordinate 170,145 of JANHFS010008749.1, forward strand.
CATTCATAGTCATGTGATTTTTCATTTAGCAACTATATGGCTTAGCAATTGAGTTGCAGGTCCCAATTGTGATTGTAAAACAAAAGAGTATCTTCATGCTTTTTTTTACCGTGTCCTATTGTTCTAGGACTGCCAATACATCAAACTATAGCTACTTTTTGCTTCTGAATTCTAGCTTCTTTAATTACCATTAATATTTTTCTTCTGCAGTCTATACTTGCTACAGAAAATTCACAAGTTTTATTTTTGATGACTAAAATTCCTTTTTTAAAAATAGCTATTGCCCTTACTGATGTTTACACAGTCAATTGGGATCAGAAATGTCAATCTCTCAGGCTATATGTCTTTTATAATAAAAATTATCCTGTGATATGCCTCAAATGCTGTCATGTCGGAGATTAAACTAACTGCAAAATTTTCCTGGGAACAAACAAGTATAAGAATTTTTTCCTTCCCCAATAATGGGTTGATTTTTTGTTTTGTTTTGTTTTTGTCCTCTTTATTTACATATTCTTTTGTTTGTATTCTACTAGTTTTCCTGAGAAGAACAATTCTGAATATTTCCTCCTTTTCAAGCATCTATAAGTATTGCATTCCTAATTTATATAAATCCTTGTTTCTATCTCCATACCTTACTAGGCATCTTTTATTATTCATTTATTTTTAAATTTTATGCTTTGCTCTTTATCTTTAGATTGCACTGGGTATACTATACCAACAATCAAGCAAATAAATCAATAAAGCTGTATAATCAAAGTTTACCAAGACATTCTAAAAGGCATAAAAGAAGACAAAAAATGCAAACTGGTATAGTGTCAGTCAGAAGGTTGAAGACAGTTGACCAGTCAGAAGAACATGTAAAGTTTTCTCAATTTATATTCCTAAATGGAAAAAAAATATTTTCAAAGTTTTCAAGATTCCATCACCAACATAACTTGTATGCATCTCTTCCCAAGGAGATTTTTCTTGCACTTTTGCATTTTCCCCAATCCAATGACATATCTCTCCCATAGAATTTGGGGTTATTTGGAGGAACTGGACCAAATCTATTGAGATTGAGGAAAATACATATCAACAAAGTGAGAAGGGAGGTTTTTTTAAAAAATATATTGGCTGCCCAACTCCAGTGGACTTAAGAGAAAACAAAACAGTGGAATTTTTAATGCTTTTTATTATGCACAATGACATTTTTCATACCAAGCATTTGCAGGAGTATATACAACAGAGATTTGATTTGATTTGATCTCATTGGATTGGATTGGATTGGATTGGATTTGAGTAGCCTCCCACCTCAACCCTGGCAACTTCCATCATAAAACTGATAGGTCTGCCTCCCAAAGATTATCTCCCTTTATCTCTCTTACTTCGTCCCTCTTTCTTTCTGTCTCCCTCCTCCATTTCTGGGCTTGACAAGAATGAGAAGAAAATTTACTATGCTTATCATGGCTTGGCCTTGTCTTGCTCAGCTGACCACCTACTGCTTCTCCATTGGGAGAAGAATTTCTTTGAGGGTCTTCTACTCATTCCTTCCCCAAAACCAAAGTTTCTCCACGAACAACTGATCCCCTCCTTCCCCTCTGGGATTTTGCATGAGTTTTCAAAAAACTCAAAAATTAGAATCATTTTATATCTGGTGCTCTCCAGATAGAAATGTACCAAGGCATTGGATAACAATAGAGGCATTTTTTCTTAAAGCAGTGATATCATAAAAATGTATGTATGTGTATTTTTGTATTTTTATGTTTTGTCTAATTATAAAACCTCTGTGAATTTTTTTTTTAAAAACCTGAAACCAGAAGAAAAAAAAGGTTTCTTATCATCCTCAACTTCCCCCAAACTACAGGTCTTTCCCTGCATTTAAAAAAAAGTGAAATAAAATAAAAGGGCCATATTATAGGAAACATATGACTAAATGTTGCAGTTCTGACTTGAAACAACCATCAGTAAAATGAAATAACAACAGTAAAATGAAATTTATTTGTATTTATATATAAATAGAAATTTGTGAACCATGAATGGAACCTAGTTACAATCTTTTAATTTTTTTGTTGTATGGCTCTTGAAGAAGTTGGATGGATGGATTTCTTTTAAAACAAAAAAGAGTGATGAAATGGAATCTCTTGCAGCATGAAAAAGCATGTAATTCCTGGGACTCATTAGAGTCTATTATTTTCTCTGATTAAACCCAGTTTTATGTAATAAACAATGTATAAATATACCTGCAAAAATTATTTATCCAAAAATTGCAAACAAGCTCCTGTAAATATTTAATGTTTAGGTTCTTAGTTGGAATTAGAAGAATAGTGTTATTTATAGTTCACTCAGTATTTGTTGCTACAAAGATAGAGAAATAAAACTTTTTTAATATTTGTTACCTAACATTAGATAAATGCAACATTGGTTTGCATGGGGACAGTGGAAATGAGATTGTATGTGAGAATCTATAAACAAAGGCTGTAGTTGTTAGATTAATACATTTCTCTATGTGTCATAATCAAGTCAGTGGCTAATTGGTTTTGCATTTGGTTTCTGAACTTAGGTGTCGCAAAGCTTTCTGTTTTCTACTTTTATGTTTCAAAAAGTGCATGCAAGCCCAAGTAGAATGGAGCATTTGTATTTTTCAAGTTGTACACAATTAATGACAGCTATGGCTGAAGTAGAACTCCCACTAATGCTGCATTACAAATGTTTCCCCAAACTAACAGAGTCACAGGTGGAGAGCGAGCCTTCTCCGGAGAAGCGGCCACGGTTACTTGAGGACGGTCACGATAGATCTGAAGAAATTAACCGTTCAAAACAGAAGAGCAGGCGCAGGTGTTTCCAGTGCCAAACAAAATTGGAGCTGGTACAGCAAGAGCTGGGATCATGTCGCTGTGGTAAGGACTGACAGACAGATTTGAATTAATTTTTCTTTTAATGTCCCACCCAGTGAGGAATAATCTGAGCTACATTGTAATGCTAAAGAAATAATAGCAAAACCTTGCAATAACTTTAGTAGATTAAATCTGACAAGGTCAACCTTATTACTGTAATAATATTTGGTATTTACTAATAGGGTAGCTATTTAGATTTAGCAAACTATTAAAGTGTCTTATTTTGAGTGACAGTTTTAAGTATCCTCTTCTGTCATAGATATAGCAATCATATCAAGCTGCCTTTTTTCAAAGGCTATTCTACATCATTATTGTTCTGATAACATCTTCCAGGGGTTCCAGACTGACATTTTTCAGCCATTCTAGATATTAGATCTGGAATTTTGTGAATACAAAGCATGTATTATTTCCCTGAGCTAAAATCTCTTCCATAAGCCTTTTGTACAGTAGTTTTAAAAATCTTATGTCCAACCCAGAGGGTCATCATACATATAAAAGTTCCACTGCATCAACCTGAGCCTCCATCTAAAGATTTCTTATAATTACTTATCCATGAAGAGTATAAATCACAGAATCTCTGTGAAGTACTCCATGGCATCATGCTTCTTCATTGAAATGGGGATGATCAAGTACAGTGAATTATCATGAAAAGAAACTAGGGATAATTCATACCATCAGAATATTATATTAACTTCCTTCATAGCAATTTGTATTGCATATTTTATATTTTCAATATTTATTCATCTCACATCTGTAACTTGTTATACTCTATCATAGAACTAAAACCAAACACCGTTATTTATTCATGAAACATAATATCTATTAGTAGAGCTACTCTGTATGTTCAAGATTCAGAATGACCAGACTATGCTACAGCTGAGAAAGTGTCACATGTATCTACATACCTGAAAGGGATAAATAAGCTGTTGACTACATACTTGCTTAACATTTACTACTCACAGGACTCTGTTTAAAATGTTTTTCTTGGATTTCCTTGGTGAAATACAAACTAGAACAGTTAAAAACTGCTTAAATATGACTATCTGAGATATTTATTGTTGTATTAGTGCATTTGTCAGAGTTTGATTAAGGATACTTGCTGACACTGAAGCATTCTAGACATAAAATTTGTCTTAATAAAAGAAAGGTGACTATAGTTGTGCTTGAAAATATTCCAAGTCTGATAGCTTAATTAACAGTGCCCTTAACTTTTGAATTAACCCAGTTAAGTTAAAAAATAATGCTCGTTTGCTTGGTTGAATCCAATTGCCCAGCAAAGCTGCATTGGAGAGGAGAGGAGCCAGCAGAATTCTCTGGCTGCTTTTCTTTGGGGCTGTCTCCAGAGACTACAACCGATGGTAGGTAGGTTGAAAGATTTTTCTCAAATGGTATAATGTTATAGAAGATGGTGTGTGTGTGTAATGTAGGAGAAAGAGAACTTCAGGGGAGGGTCAGTTGGAAAGAAAAAAGGGAGCATCCCTTTTTTAGAGAAGCATTTGTGATCTCTACCTTTTTCCATGTATTCCTTATAAAGGAGCCATTTGCTAGGTATTTTTTTTTTAAATGTAAAGCCCACTTCTCCAATTTAATTATTAAAGATCTTAGTATCCAAATATTTTCACATCTGATCTTTTTTGTTAGGGGGACATCCTCAGCTGTGCAGTATCATGCTTCAGTGGGGCTGTTGTAATAGCGGTTGGATATATTTCTGTTGTGCTTAATATTTATGTTTGATAATAAATAATAAAGCTGGTATCTGTCTTGAATACATATGAGGAAATGTATCTACCTCCTACAACTTTATTGTATTTAATGTATTCATTCTTTAAAAAGATAAATTCCTTAAGGGGGTGATTGCCATTTCTGTCTAAGCCTGTTGTTGCATTTAGAGATAATACTAGAAAATGCTAGTTATGTCAGGTCTACTGAAAAATTACTAATTTTAATCCTATAAATATTTTAAAATCTGCATAGTGCTACATAAGGATTTGGAGGCAAAAGTCCCATTCATAACAATTGGTATATAGAGAGTTAATAATTTTAAAGATGATGTTTAATATTAAGATCAACAAATTTAGCAAATATGTTTAATATATTAAAATATATTAATACAAATGTAAGTCAGTTTTGAAAGTCCAGCCATATAGTTAAAGTAAATCAAATACAGGCATTGCTGTTTTTTCTGTTTGAAATGCTACTCACCTGCTTTAGAATACATTTTCTTTATCTCTTGCAGAACACAAGTTCTTTTACAGTAGCTATGAGAGATAACATGAGTTTATCCATGTGAATAGTGCAAATCTCAGTATAAATGGAGACTGAATTTTGTTTCTAATTAATTTTGAACTACTGCTCTATCATACCCAGTAACTCTAGAAACATTTATACTATTCTAAAATGTACGTTTTATCACTATTTTTCTTTTTTAAGGCTATTAGCATTTGTTTTCCCAATTTGTAAAAAAAAACATATTTTTGACTTTAGTAATGCTTGTCACATTCACCTAAAAAGGGTAATTTTATTTGTTTGTTTATTTATTTATTTTGTCCCTTTGAGTCAGTTTTTGTTTCCTGGCAATTGCCTGGACAAATCAACACATTTTCCTGGAAAGGTTTTCAGAAGAGGTTTGCCTTTACCTTCTTAAGCCAGCAATTGGCTCAAGCTCTCTCTCTGTGCCATCTATCATATTGTTGGCTTGGATGCTAAAAACACTGTAAGCCAAATGTTTATATTTAAAACAGTAATATTTTTATAGAAGTACAGTTTTTGTGAATAATTTTAGTATTAACTTTTAGGCCAGCACATATTACAGTATCTCTGGTCCGTTAGCTACATTGGTTGCCAGTTTACCTTGATCCAATTCAAGGTACTGATTCTAATCTTTAAAGTCCTTCATGGCATGGGACCACATTATTTGAGGGACTGCCTCTCCCCAGTTCTATCAGCCAGACCCTTTATATCTGACAGAGGACATATTCCAGATACTATTTGCTAGGGGCCTACTTGTCTGCCCTGGTGCCTACCTTAACATTCTCCTCCCCCCTCTCCCCAATTAGGTCAGCTTCATCTATTTTAATGTTCTAAAAGACCCTCAGGACTTGGTTATGCTATCAGGCCTGGAGGTCTCAGGAAAAAAGGAGATTTTTTTAGATGGCTCCACTATTGAGGTGAATGTTTTCTCTCTCTCTTAATCTCCATTTTTAACTATGGTTTTTATATTTTATATACCTGTTACATTATTTTTATTGATAATTATACACTGTCCAGAGTCACTTCTCATGAGATAGGCAGCTGTATATTTTTATTAATAAATAAATAACCACAGATTTTAGAGTCCACTGTGTACTTCACTCATCCATTCATCATATGTTGTTTCTCAGGTATCAAAGGTAATCTGAATTTATGGAGCTTACCCATACTATTCTATGAAAATGTGGATTTCTGCCACTATGCCCCAAACTCAGTGAATTACAGACAAACTGGATATTGACACTGACTTTACAGATACTGTAACTGATAATGAAAACTGCTGTACCTTTTGTATTTACTTGCATTTTTTTATAATTTGTGCAAGATTTGTGCCAAACAACAACCATACGTGAGGTAAAATCTGGAGGATGTTATTGGTTTGTAACATAATCGCAATCCAAACAACTATGTAGCCTATACATGATTAAGAGATCATATTTATTCATCTTCAAATATTTGAAGATAAGCAATTTCATTTTTATGTTCTAAAGATTAAAATCTGAAACAACTCATCAAATTACAGAAATGAATTTCAGTAAATGCTAGGAACAATCAATATATTATTTTCTCTATAATTTTAGGACTGTTTTTTCCACATATCCAGTTTTACTCTATGGAAACTCTAATATTTACTTTTTTATAGTTTATAATTATATTGAATATATTAAAAAAATCCCATGATCCAAAAGGGTCTCTTGCAGACATGAAGCATTTGGGGTCATGTCTTCTGAATTCTTCTAACGCTGAAATTAATCCAAATTCCCCCTTTGTCACCAGGCAGTAATTTGTAGGACAGGGGGCAAGGCAGGAAAGAATCAAAGTTTAAATCATCCTCTTCTGCCACTAGTCAAGGATGCTTCAGAATTATTCATATATTGTTCTTTGCTGAGAATATCTGAAGCATGAAATTTTAGTTAAATTATTGCTACTATTTTAAATTCAGCAGTGGTAATAATGGTGCAGGATTATTGTTTCTCCTTCAAAACAATTTTCATTGTTATGAAGTATTTAAGGTATCTGAATATCAGCATTTTTATTCTATTACATTATGAGCATTTAAGAGGATTGTAGGACTTGGAAAGAGTGTACTCCAAATATTTTACTAAAGAGTCAGCACCAAGATCCGTAAAATACAAATTCAGAGTGTCTTTCTTCAAGAAAGAATTCCTTGTGTATACTGACATTTTTCTACTATTCAGTATGGGTTATTAACTGCTGACAAAAAATTCACATCTCATAAATAATTCTTAAGAGCCATTGCTGTATAAATTGAATGTGTTATGAATTGCGATGGTTCTTTTTGTACTGTGCTGTGCCTAGAGCAGAAAGAACAGAGTATGTCATTTCCATTAATTTCTAATGAGGTGCCAATTAAAGGAAAGGAAAAACCTCAGAAGAAAAGTCATAGGGCCACCCTGAATCTTCTATCCTACAGCTGTCAGAGAAGCAGGTCCCCCAAACCTTTCCTAAAAATTCCATTAAATTACAAACTCATCTAGTGCTCACACAGACAAATTCAGTTTCCCTTTGATTTTCAAAAGACCAATTTGTAAGACGAGTTCTGCATTTTCTCACACAGCAAACTGGAAGAAGCAAGGGGAATTGCTAATTGCTTCTGCACATTTTAGGCTGAAGAAGAAAATATGGAAGCAACTTTTCATTTTATATGTCTTTAACTGGCTAAACTTTAAATCAAAAATCCCGGAGTATTTCAATTTTCCTGTATATGATTTTTCTAGATGCCAGCTATATCACACATATGTTGATAACAGTAACTTACACTATTTTATTGGGCAAGCTTCTATGCAATATAGAATTAGATTAGAATAGAACAGAACAGAATAGAATTGGAAGAAACCTTGGAGGTCGTCTAGTCCACCACCCTGCTCAAACAGGAGAACCTATATGATCTCAGACAGGTGACTGTCCAGTCTCTTCTTAAAAAACTGCAGTGATTGAGTACCCACAATTTCTGAAGGCAAGCTGTTCCACTGATTAATTGTCCTCACTGTTAGGAACTTTCTCCTTAATTCCAGGTTGCTTCTCTCTTTGATAAGTTTCCAACCATTGTTTCTTGTCCTACCTCTGGTGCTTTGGTGAACAACCTGGCCCCCTCTGCCTTGTGGCAGCCCCTCGGATATTGGAACACTGCTATCATGTCTCCCTTATTTCTTCTTTTCTTTAGACTAGTCAGACCCAAGTCCTGCAGCCGTTCTTTGTATGTTTTAGTCTCCAGGCCTTTGAGCATTCTTAGTTGCTTTTCTCTGAATTTTTTTTCAAACTCTCAAAATCTTTTTTGTGATATGGTGACCAAAATTGGCTGCAGTATTTCAGGTGTGGTCTTACTAGAGTTTTATAAAGCAGAACTAATAGGAGGTGTTGAAGAAACCAGGAGAAGAAAGGTTCCAGAAGAAGACAGTGCCAGACCACTTCCATACTGTTGCAAAAGCAAAATAAAAGCCCAACCTGGCTATGACCATGAGCTCAAATGAAGGGAGATTTCATAACCCATCCCTTCATCATGAGTGTTTGTTTCTTAAACCAATGAAGGAGGCCCCATCTTTCTTCTTCATGAATAGCAAAAGGCAGCAGAGGAGGCACAAGAACGGCTAGATCAGCCCTGTGTTAATCATTCCTGTGAGGTTGGGAGCTACTGCAGTTCTGATTCTTCTTTGGCAGCTTTCACACTGTTGTTTTTTTTACTGTGTATAAACACTGCCCTGCTACAAACTATTAGTGGAATTCAACTCCTGGTCATTTTCCAGATATGTTCTTCCAAGTTTCCTGGTTGAAGTATGAAAGCAATTTCCTCCTCCCAGGAAGATATTTTTTTTCAACTTCTCAGTCTAGTTTCCATCCCTGGCATTTCCCAGGGGCCTGATTTGGTGTATCCCTGATAGTAAGATGTAACCCTGCTTAACATAACTCTGCTTAGCCTTCCACCCACAGAAAGCATAGTGCCCAAAATACAGTCTAGTGGGGAGCCTTTTTTTTTTCATCTCACCTCTTCCATTGAGCCTTCATGAAGGTTCTACCTGACATTGAACGCATCATGGCCTCCCGTGTACATCCTCGGTTTCTTCTTTTCTGTGTTTCCATTCTTGGAAGCCAGCTGCAGTGTGTAGGATGAAAATGACCCTGTCACAGCTGCCTCTCGTGTGTTATTGTTAGTGTTACATTACAAATCCTGTTTCCATGCCTAGGTCTCATGAGGGCCATTAAACAGGAGAGGTTGCAGGCCTGCCAATAAACAGAACCCCAAGCTCTAGCCTGACCTCCATTCTGCTCTGACTTGAGTGGCACCAATGTTTATGCTGACATGATTTCTACTTTCCTCTGCTCTGTACATAGCAAGCATGCTTGCATGACAGGGACCACAAAACAGAGCCCCCGCCCATGCTTGGGATGACCCTTTTGATTCTGCTGTTTGACATGACGGCATCTACACGGTGGATATAATGGGGGCAAAGTTGGAGAAAAGATTGTAGCATCTCTTCAATTTAGAGCAACAATGATTTAGAGATGATAATAACTCTTTTATATATATATATATATATGTAGGTCTTTGGTCATTCGGGTTTTTTCCCGCGTAAAATTGGAAATGTCCTGGCGACGTTTCGACGAAGTCCCATTCGTCATCTTCAGGCTGGTGTTTTCAGC
>JANHFS010008749.1:194910-213390 GCA_032467975.1 Trimeresurus albolabris
TGGTGTAGGGTTCCTGCCTGAGCAGGGGGTTGGACTCGATGACCTCCAAGGTCCCTTCCAACTTTATTATTATTGTTGTTAATCTACAGAACCACAAAACCAAAAGCCCGCATGAATGAAACACTGAAGGGCACAAGGGATGGGGGAAAGAGGGAACAGATATTGTGGTGGAGAACCAAAGGAGGATGAGGTGTTTGGTGGAGTGAGCAAGGGGACTCTGAAGCTACCACAGCTGAGCAAATGTAGCTGAGACTTCCTAAGATGCAGACCAGCCACAGCCATCTGGTCACACGGAATTGCTTCCTCCCAAGAACTGTGTGATGAAGAAGCAACTCAGTCAAGTGGAAGATTACAAGTCTACTGAAGTATCAAGGCTGGAAGGTGTTGGGTAAAAGGGGATTAAGCCCTGGAAAATGGACCCGAAGTCCCAATCCTTAAAAGTGAAGGCTAGCAAGGAATGGTGGTTATGCTGCCTTTGTGGCTAAAAAAAGGCGCAGAGTTAAAAGAACATAGAATGAAAGAGTAATTTGTAACTTATTGTTATGGAATCGAAATGCAGGACCCAAAGCAAATAATCAAGGCTCACTGCCATATTTATTGTTAACATGGACACCGGAGGAATTCTCTCCAGAAATAATAGGAGGGATTCCTGCAGAGAAAAGGATGAACTCATATTTATGCATTTCAGAAATGAATTTTAGACTATGTTAAGACTTGTTACGTGTGTTAAGGTTGACCGAGGTTGTTTTCACACAACCAGCAAATAAATAAATAAATGGGGTGGGTCACACAGCATGGTAAGCCAAAGTAAAAAAGTAAAAACTAAACCAAAGTAAAAATGAACTGAGTTGAGTGTCTTTTTAAACAGGAGTGCAAGAATGGAAGATGTTGAGAGGCCTAGCCCATAGAATCATCAAGAGTCAGACACAACTGAATGAATATCATCATCATCATCATCATCATCATCATCCAAGCTACATCCTGAAGGAAACCTACGTTGTTCTGCAAATATGCCCACTAGGATTGTTGAAGCTCTGGAAGAATTGCCATGTTGGTCTATATTCTCTGTTGCTCTGGGGTGATGCTTCCTCCATGGGATGACCTCTTTGTGAAACTCAGAAAAACTCCAAAGACCTTTGAAGAACTTTTAGTTCTTAGTCTTTCCTACATGAATCTCATGGACAACTGGTTTGCTTTATTTCTCTTTCCCCCCTTCTACAAAAACTATTCTTAATTAGTTTAATTGTTTTATTTTAAAAAAATTAGTGTTTCAATCTGGTTGGATGCAGATTTGATGGAGCGATATGATGCCATGCATAGATTTAATTCAAGAAATGCACACAGGGAGCTTCCTCTCTAGAGATCTGTGAACAGGATAAAAAAAAAATCAAAAAAATTACCTGCCATGACTGGACATTTGTGGTCCTCTTTGCAAGCCTCATCATGGTTGGTTGGGTTCCTGATCCATACAGTGCATGCAATGCGTGGGCCACAGCATAAACGGCATTGTAGATATTGCAACTTTCACCAGTCATGCTCATTTCAAACACGTAAGATGGTAGATTCATTAAATTCTCCTTTCCAGTACATGTTTTGCTCCCCTTTGGAGGGATCTTGCCTGGTTTGTGGATCTTGCAGTGAAAGACCCTTTCCCACCATAGTGGCAGAAAGACATCCCCTTGTGGGTTCAAAGGATCTAAAGACATGAGAAAATGGCTGAATTCTGAGACATCCCCGGTGTGGTCCCTAAAATGCAAAGCACCATGGAAGGGCTTTATACCTTGCAATATGTATGGGGAGTTCATCACAGTAAGTTTCCAATTGGATGTAAAGATCCAAACTTTCAGAAATGATGTATTTCTCCGTGTTTCATAAACAAATGCAACTACTTGTACATTTGTAGTAGTGCTGGAGTCTCCAAACAGAATAATCACTTCAGCTTTAGACCAAGTGTTGAAAATACGAAGTAATTTTGATCTTGGAGTAGCATAAAAATCAGATTTCATCATTTCAGTGAAGGCCAGGCAGAGCTCCTTCTCCTTGAGCATTGGCACCAGAGTTGAGACAAATCGTTCTCCATCGTCATCTTCGGGGGCCACGAGCCCAACCCAATTCCACTGGAAATGCAGGAGCAGCTGGACTAAACTCACACACTGTGGAAATTCACTGGGATTAATCCGGAAGAAGGAAGGATAAAGTCTTCTGTCTCCCTGAGTGAACTCAAAGCCAACACCAAGCTGGAGAAAGTGAGAATCCTCTTTAAGAGACAAAGTACAGCTCAATGGTGACTTCAAGGCTCCCCATTGTGTGGTTTATTGCCCCACCAGTCATTTTTACTCAATATGAGTGGCAGGCTTCATCTTCCTCCCTTCTTAGGAAGAGCCACCAGTTACCTATTTTGCCTAGTTGTGGTAGATCAGAAGGCAAAGGAACAAACCATCTACCTGATACAGAGATTAAACTGCACTGAAAGGTGTAGAAAGATTATCAACTTTTATGAAAATCAGGAAATGATTTCTGTCAAGGAATTGCAGGGCAGCTGTCCAGACAAAGTTGGAGATGCTGCAACAAACTTGTAATCTTTTACATAAATATAAATATATTAAACATTCAAATTTACAGAAGTCTTTGTCATCACCCAGAAAAGGCAGAACACAAGATAGTCAGGAACACAGGAATATCATGAGGTAAATTAAACAGTATATAGAACACAGAGAAGAAAAAGGCAGGAAAAAAAAGGGAAACTTTCCATTTACATCCACAGCAACCAATCACAGTGTAGATTGCCTCATGCTTGAGCAGTCAAGATAGTCAGGAACACAGGTATATCATGAGGTAAATTAAACACTATACAAAACACACAGAAGAAAAAGGCGGGGAAAAAAGGGAAACTCCCCTTTTATACTTATCGCAACCAATCATAGTGCACATTGCCTCATGCATGAGTCAGCACTCTCTAACTAATCAACTGTAATTGTGTGTTCTGGCTTATTGTACACTTTAGTGTTTCAGCTACTAAATTCAATATCCTAACAATTGCTCTTTGAGAATTACATCAATATCTATTTGTGGTTATATGAAAATATATCTTGACATATAAAATATAAAAATAAATTCAACTATAGGACGGATTATCTAAGTCATATTGTCAGATCTGTGTCAGAACTGACACATATAACCATGATGTGTTCTCCCCCAACACTTTTGTTTTCATCCTTGGCTTCTGTGTTTCTTTTCGTTGTTTCTCTATTCCATATTGTATTTCCCTTACCTGTGGGACCTTGAAGATGCTGAAGATGGAGGCCATCGCCATTGAGGATTTGGAGTTGTCACCTCCAATGACAGAGAGCAGACGGTCCTGCCGGTCACATTTATAGCCTGGAACCATTTGGCCTCGTGTGGAGAGCAGGGAGAGGGTAAATAAAGAACTATTCCTCTCAGTCTGGCGATTTTCATAGATTTGGAAGCCAAGAGTGATGTTGGGGAGAAGAACCAGATCATTGTTGACTTGTTTAACTGCAAACATCAAGGCCAGGATCGTCTGGAAGCTCTTGGGCATGACTCTATAGTGAGAAGAAAAAACATTAGGGAAACTTACAAGGAAGCTTGTGTCAGCTGGTAGGATTTGCATTGCCATATTTGTGGTTTCGTTTGCAACAGCAAGTCCCAGCTTTTCAAAATAAATATTCCTTGATTAAACGTCGATGGCTTAGTGAGAAATGAGAAAAGCTCCCCCTCTCTCTCCATATCATGGACCATTTTATACGATTCTATCACCCTCCCTTCTTCACTTTGCTGCAGTGATTGTAACTGAATCTCTCTTGGAGCAGCTTCTTCAGGTCTGGTAATGATTTGTGACCACTAGACTCCAGATGGGTCACAGCACAGATTGACTGAAGGCCACGAGTATTAATGTTCCAATATCTGAAGGGTTGCCACAAGGCAGAGGGGGCCAGGTGGTTCACCAAAGCACCAGATGAAAAGACGAGAAACAATGTTTGGAAACTGATCAAAGAGAGAAGCAATTAAGGAGAAACTTCCTGACAGTGAGGACAATCAACCAGTGGAACAGCTTACCCCCAGAAATCATGGGTGCTTCATCACTGGAGATTTTTAAGAAGAGACTAGACATTCACTTGTCTGAGATGGTATAGGTTTTCCTGCTTGACCAGGGTGCTGGACTAGAAGACCTCCAAGGTCCCTTCCAGCTCTATTCTATTCTACTAGCAGTAGTGACAAACCTATTTCCACAACGGGGAGGATATGTGATGGAGTCACTTTTATGATCCTAAACCAGGGGTGTCAAACTCGCAACGTCACATGATGTGTCGTGATGTATCATGACTTTTTTGCCATTGCCAGCAATGGGATGGGCGCAGTTTCGCTATGATGCATCCGGCCTGCAGTCCCGACAGTTTGACACCCCTGTCCTAAGCAGTCCTTTGTCTCATTTGCATCTAGACAGAAGATTCCTTTGAAAATAGCAATAGCAAAAGCACTTAGACTTGTATAACACTTCACAATGCTTTACAGCACTCTCTAAGCGGTTTACAAAGTCAGCATATTGCCCCCAACAATCTGGGTCCTCATTTTACCGATTTCGAAAGGGTGGAAGGCTGAGTCAACCTTGAACCAGTGAGGAAATTCCCTGAGGTCTATAATGGAAAAAATAATAATAAACATAATTTAAAAAAAACATGGATTTAGCACAGATAACACTGATGGCAGTAAAACAGTTCTATTTGTGAATAAACCATTTGTGAATGCCTAGAACTACAACAAACAGGTTTGCTAATATGATGCTATGTATGCCAGTTTCCTTGATGAATTGTGACAATCTTTTAAAGATGTGCTTGGTTGCAAACCTGAAACATGGAACAGCAAAGACATTTATTCCATTTTGTCAGGTTCACTAAAGGGCCACCTAACAGGTGTCAGTAATACTATCAGTTACTTGCTTCCTAAACAGGACTGGAACTGAGTATCTGGGGAAAAAAAGTTGCTGAGAGTTTAGAGCAAAGTGGAACATTCTTTCTTGACCCATGCTCCACATTAACAGTCCAGGGGGCATATGTATATGTACAGGTAGTCCTCAACTTACAACTATTCATTTAGTGAGTGTTTGGAGTTACAACAGCACTGAAAAAGTGACTTATAAAGTGACTTATGACCATTTTTCATACTTACAACCATACTTGTAGCATCCCCATGGTCACGTGATCAAAATTTGGAGGCTTGGCAATTGTTTCATACTTATAACAGTTGCACTGTCCCTGGGGCCATGTAATCAACTTTTATGATTTCTGACAAAGTCAATTCACTTAACAACTGTGTTACTAACGTTACAACTGCAGTGATTTACTTAACATATGTGGCAAGAAAGGATGTAAAATGGGGCAAAAATCACTTAACAAACGTCTTGCTTAGCAACATAAAGTTTGGGCTCAATTGTGGTCATTAAGTCAAGGACTTCCTGTATATGCACATGCTTCCATTTGTATCAGATTGGAACAACTTTAGCAAGATGATTGAAAGGAAGGTGGGTTTTATCCCAATAACTTCTGTAAATTTCTGTATCCTCAATCGTATGTAATGGTGGACATCCATAAATTATTTCCATATGGTCCCCAGTATGCGACTCATCAGCAGGTTGATACTATGAAGAGGTTTCTAGCATAGTGATCCCAAAAAACTACCAAATAGTTCATGGATAAATTGTAAGTGTGGTTGCACATACAATGGAATGCAAGGATGTCCTCAGAGACTGTGCATAGCCATCAATTGAGAGAATATTTATAGGGTACTTGACAAAATGAAACAATGTAAATATGTAAACAGCCCTGTCAGCAATCGAGACCACCGCTCAGTGTGAACCCTGAAGTGTTCTAGGGGTAGGAAGTCTTCACTGGGTTTATTGAGTTTCAATGACTGAATAATGTGTTTAATTTGTGTTTATTAGTAGCCAAGGAGAAGATTATAAGAAACTCAGTAATTCTCTTTTCTAGTTGATCCTGCTTGGTACTGGCAAGTAAAAATCTTCCCAGACTATAGCTCAGATGGGGTTATCAAGTAGTAACTTATCCTCTTTCAGCATATCAGATATGAGTTTGCAAGATACAACTGATTTGGACTCTTTTGCTGACTTTTCTACCTCAGGTCAAACTGTAGCTGTGTATTGAGCATTCTTGGGGGCTATTAGTTTTTTGTAGTTGCATCTAAGCTTTAGCATCTTGGCATAATTATTTGGTGTAGGGTTTCTTTGAACTAATGCATAGCTGCTTTTAGGGTCTTTCTTGAGTAAGAGCAATCAAGATCAAGCCAAGTAGATCTCATGGATTGTTGGTTCCTAGCTGGCAATTCTTCTGTGAATTTTTTTTTCATATGTTATACAAATTAGTATACCTGGTAAAAGTTCTGTTCCTGTCTTGAGTAGATTTAACAACTATTTTTGCCTAGGCCTGGGCCTTCTCAGAGTTCATAAAGCTAACAATGGCTTTAGTGTCCATTTTAGAGCATTTGACCTCCTTGCTTGCCTCACTTCAAGTTAGTAAGTAGCCTCTATTATGTGATACAGGTGGTCTTAAATCAGAACTGCCATAAAGGTTAGCTACAGTCCGTTGATGGTCATTGTTTTCCCTCATATGAACGTGTTGAGAATAAATCAGTTTTGTCTGTTGAGACACATGTGTAATCCAGGACACCACTAGCATTCCCAGCATGGAAAGTAAAGAGATATATGAAACAGCTGTCTTTGCCTCTGAGAATATGAAGACTGCATGTATAAGTCAAGGGGATCAGTTTAGAACTCACCATATTCCTTTTATTGTCTCGGGTGGCAGTCCTCAGGTAATAGTCCTTAGGTGTGATGCCCTAGTGGCCATAATCAAGCAAAGAACCCTATCCTAGCATTAAAGTCTCCCTGTAGAATCACAGTGCCTTTAGAGTGTTTTGTATTTATCTCTATGATTGTCTTGTCTAATTGCACCCAGATGTCAGGGGAGAAACAGGAATATGGCGATAGGTATACACTTAGCAATACAACTTCAGGTAATTTATATTTAAATTTGAAATCATTCAGCTTGTGTTTTTTGCATCTGTGCCCTGTTAGCTAAAACTAAAACTAAAGGTATTTATTGAAACTGTTGTTTAATGTTTTATTGTTTTGCAGCTCAATTTTTATGATGGTGAGTGCTCTTGTATATGTTATCTATTGGCAATTGTGATTTTTTTTTCTAAAAGTGGCCTTATCTAACTTAATATGTAAGTAATATTTTGTAAAATGTAATATATTGTAAAGGACAGTTATTTTTAAAAATTAAAAGTAAGTAGCATGGGAGAGTGTAAATATGATTCCTGAATTTGGAAAATGTGAATTCTGTGAGCATCACTTACAAATTAATTGTGATATGGGAAAATCCACAGCAGAGATATTTAAGTGAAATATAAATGAGGTAAGTTTCAGTTAATTAGAACTCTCCCTTTTGTAACTATGTTCAAACAGACCAAAAAGCTCATTTGTGTGTTTTGCTTTGCTTTGATTTTTTTCCCCTCCTTCTTTGCTCCTGGCTCCGTCTTGACATTGCTCCAGGGCCTGTAAAATTAAACTGTTTCAAAGGGGAATTCTTTCTGTTCCTTTGTTAAGTAAAGAGATGTTTGTTTTCTTGTAAATCAAAGACCTGAGGGAAGCAGAACTATCATGCTGTTTGGAAGAAAAAAACAAACACAAATTGCATTATGTTTGCACACTTGCACACAACATCACCCAATATCCCACAGAATGAGAGACAGGCTTGCTTGGAATCACAATGCCCCCAGCTGGCTTTCCTTGCTTTTTATCCATGGCCTCTGTCTCTAGTGGGGACCATGTTAAAGATGATTATTTTACAGTATTATCATTCAACCATAGATGTTTTTCTTCCTTTTCTTGATGGATTTGTGTAGAGAGTGGAGGAGGAGGGAAGGAGAGAGAGAGAGAGAGAATCTAAAGTGATTGCACAGTTTTTCCCCATTTGAAGAGTTAATTGCCTCAGGAAATATTTTCCACAACCAACTCTCAGAGCAGAAGATCAATCTAATGAGGGCTACCCAGTCAGCACAAGTGGATTCTTCTGGACTCTGCCAAATCAGGCAGTAGGAAATGCACAGAAGACCAGGCTAGAAAAATGGATGAGTGGACAATCTGCAGTCAGGGAACAATCTTGCCACTTCAGCTATTATTTGTATCTCAAGCCTAGATTGTGTGAGAGTTTCCCCTGCATTACTAATTTTCATGGTAGAAGAAATATTTCTTTTTAAACATAATTTTAATTTACAAAAATATTACAACTCATGCAGATAAAGCTAACACAGTTTAACTTTAATAAATAGATAAAACATATAAAAAAGTAAAAATTCAGAGAAATAAGAAGACATATCCCCTTTCATCCCTAACAAGATTAATCAACATTTAGAGATAATCAACATCTTTTAAAATAAAATGAACCATCTCTTTATCCCATATCTTATCTCCTTTATAAATATTACACATATAGCTAATGAATCCAGTTTGATTTTTTTCTGTTTAAACAAATCTCCCCAATTTTCTCTCTTCAAATAAATAAAGCCTTTAAAATATTATCATCCAGTCCTAATGAAGAAAAATCTATTAAACATTATCCAAGATAGCAACCCATTTATTTTAGTCTTGATCAAATTAACAATTTTATAGTCTTTCCTTTTTCTCCCAAGAATCTTTAGTTACCTCAAACAATGTTCCAACATATGGCTACACCTCATACTCTTTTTGTCTCTTATCCCAAAATTGTCAGCATCCCTGACAAGCCACTTTCTACTATAAAATGTTCTACTATAAAATGTTCATTGACAACTTCAACAAGTTCCTTTCATGGTTCATTGACAACTTCAACAAGTTCCTTTCGTAAATCCAATGTAAAGAGGTATCCATGTCACTCTTCTGATTTAATATTTGTGTGTCTTTTTCAATTGTTAAATCAACAACTGGGTTCATTTGTAAATCCAATATTTTGTGGTTTTTGATATCCATTATTTCATCTTTTTCTTATAGGCTATCATCTTTAAATTCATCTTCAAATTAATTTCAGTTTTATTCAATAGAAATTGTTCCTTTTATAGATCAACTTTTTCTATCATAGCAGATAATTTTAAAATTATTTTCTGGGCATAATACTCATAAATTTCTCATTACAGATCTATTGATATGTTTATTTTCTTGTGATGTACTGTAGTGAATTATCTTCAAAGTCATTAGTTCCAAATAGAAGCATAGAAAGTTTCACATGGGAAGGATTTTATGGTTAATTTTAAAGTTCTAATTCAAGTCCATCTGGACCCTTTAACTCTTTAAAGCTTTGTAAAATCAGCCTGTAAATCTGTATATTTCTGTATATTTCAAAATAAATTTTTCTGCAAAACTTTAAACTTGTAATTAAAACTTCTTCCTTAAGAATTGAAGAACACCCAGTGAATAAGACTTATTGTGGTTCTGAATGTTTTCAATCTTTAAAAACAGTAAGAGGAAACAAGTAAATTATGATTAAGAAGTGAGGTTTGGTAGAACCTTGAATCCATAACAGCTATGAGCTCCATGGAATCCCACAACTCCAGATGTTTGGAAGCAACCACAAAAACATCATTTCTACCATCTACTCACACAAAAATATAGTTGTCCAGAGTACATATGGGCAATCTCAAGATCTCTCCTTTCTCCAGAGAGATTTCGGCAATCTGGATCCAGCATCCAGTTACAATTTTCAGCCATAATGTCTCCTGCTGTCCATGTGCTGTCAGTTCAGAATTCCTCAGCAGAAGTCCTCAAGAAAGATTATTTCTAACTTCCAACACAATATGGTAAAATGCTGAACTAAGGGGCCTATCTCATTTAGCTTTCTATTCCACAAGTGATTACTACATGCTGCTAGGAAGTTCCCTCCAACTACTAATTATCAGGAGTACACAATCCTACATCTAACAGGTAACATGTTCACATGTATCACTTGATTTAGAACCAACATGTGCATCCAAGAGGATCATGTTAAGTGTACTTCAAAGAACCTCCAATGCAAAAGGGGAACATTTGTCTTCCCAAATATAGCTTGCTTAACATTCTTAATACTGTAGTTTGCACAGAGGAGCCTTCCATTGGGGTTTTGGAAAAGATGTCAAATTGTCTCAAGACAGCCCCTTATGACCAGCTTGCATTCTGTCATTTCTTACAGACACAAGTGTAAACAGATTTAATTAGACTACTCTATATATAGAAAACAAACTAGAATAGGATTTGTGTTCACAGTTTTTCTTTTTAACAGACCAGGCTTTTTTTACCCCATTAAGAACCTTTAGCTCAGCAATCCCTCACTTCTAATTGGTTCATCATTCCATTTGTAATTTTGAAAACGATGCCTTAGGCTGCATTCATAAGCATACTCGACAAGACGTTAGTAGTATTGATTTCAGAGTGAACATGCTTATAGGTAGATAACTTTATTGCAGCCATTAACCTGGACAAACATACTTATAGGTTTGGGCTGAATGAGTAAATTTCTGCAATTTTTTTTTTAAAGGAGAAACATTAATTTTATGGTTTGATATCTTTGTAGCTCTTTTGAGAGTCATTGTTATAAATATACCTTACACCGGCAATAATGCAGAGTCAACCATGAGGAAAAACCATATTAAAAAAGAAACCTCATGGTTTCATTTATTGGCTGTTACTGCCAACTTCTAAAAATAAGTAACAATGAAGAACTTACACAGATGTCGCTGTATAAATCCTGTGGGTGCTCCAAAGAAAAAGGAATGTTGGACAAGCTTTGAAATACTCGCCATGGGACCTTGATCAGTAGACAATAGGCAGTCAACAAAAGTGGACAATCTCAAGAGTTCAAAAATGAGGCATTTTAGCCTAGATTTGGTGGGAGGTTTTGCCTTTAGAGCCCACTCCAAACATGATTGCTAAAAATGAGCAGTATAGTTTTCTGCCATTTTCAAATAGGAAATGCTTAAAAGAATACTGTAAGCAAAATGCAGATTTTACACACATAGCAACTGTCATGATCCTCCATCTAGAAAGCGCAGAAAATTCTAGTTCCAAACCCTCTGCCTATTTGCTCTACCCACCGCAATCTTCAGGTTCCCTCGAATATAATGATGAGTTGCAAAAGGAAGACAAGGAGATGCAAAGAAGGCATCTTTTAATAAGGTAGATGTCTTTGAGAAATAGCCCAGAGAGTTCAATGCTGGCAACCCTTTATTTTTAGATAACAGAAGCTTATTCTTACTGCTAATGTTATATACTTCTGGCACTCTATGCTGCTGGCCAGAAGAATCATAATGCTGAAAGAGCAGTGGGCAATCACAGCTTCGGCTATAGCTTCTTTCTCGGGGAAGCAGCAAATCCTGAATCATAGTATATTCACTGTCTCACAGTCCAGCATGGATTTATTATGAGGATGGAATGAAAGGATTGAAACTAAGTCCTACAAGGAATGGTTAAAAAACGCATAGCTTTCAGAAGAGAAGGTTGAGAGAGGATATGATAGGAGTCTTCTAGCAGAAGAACTGCTATATTATAGGGGGTTCTGAGCTCATAATAGAAGTAATTGACCTCTGTAATATTCATATAAATGAATTAACTCTGTGTTGTCTTCTCAAGCATAGTCCAGTTTCCTACTTTCTCTTCCACTTCTCCTGAAGTATAATACTGCTATTGACCTGTGACCCAAGTAAAGAAATTTTCTAGCATTACTGGTGTTGTGAAAAGCCTAAATGAACAATCATGCTTAAACTAATATCCTGCATCTAAAAGAAATCCATTCTGCAATTTTAAATGCTTTGCTTTAGATAATTTCACAAAACATGAGTGCTTTTCTCTAACAAATTATATATCTATTCTTAGACAACAGGTCAATCTTTACTTCTATAACTGGATGACCTGTAGAAGGTTGCTGGTTGTATTTTTATCTTTAAATACAAAATTCATGACATTGCTTCATCTCTGAGTGAGATGCAAAGCAACTGAAAGCAACTTATTATGGAATCTGCAGAGAGTAACATCTGATTGTCCACTAGGGAATCTAAGACAATGTCATTGTTTTCAATACAGTATCATCTTCAGATAATTTTGTTAGCATATTCACTGCTTTTGTGTTAAATAAAAAGGAGTTTCTGGTTCAGCTTTTAGTAACCTCAAACTAATTTTTTTCCTCTAGAGTGGCTAGAATTTCTACCTAATGTTGGGGCTTGGGAAGACTTCAGCTGATTTTTATCTTTACCCCAACAATCAATTGAAGAAACCTATTATTATTGAATTTGTGGAGCTTGTGCTTGAGAGAAAAGTAAATCCACAAATGGGATTTCTTATGTTTGGTCAAAATAAATTATATTCTTGGTGAAACAAGCAGGTCATCTTATTCCCCAGAGTTCTCCTGCATGAGATTCTTCCCGCTTCCATTAGCAAATGACCTGTGCAATTCTGAGGTGTAAGAGGAATTGGTTGAAGAATGTCTCTTACCTCTCTGGAAAGACATTTTGCTTCTCCCAAATGTCACAATTTTAAACCATTCTGCTTTGAAAGTTGAAAAACAAACCAATGAATTGCATCATTAAGGCACTGAGGACCACTTGTATATTTGTAGAGCTATAGAAACTTCTGAGTTTGTAGAGACTATTCAACAGCATGTTGCTCTGACGTTCCCCTCTTGTGCTTTCTTAACCTTTTCTTGCCCTTTAGAATGGTCTTTATATAGAAGAGGCACTAAATTGCCTCTTCTCTCCAAGAGCAACGTAAAAAGTAATACCACTTTTCAGAAATATTTGTTGCCTGGGATCTCTGCTTCCATCATTTAAAAATAGCTGCTTTTGTGCAGTGATAAGTACAAATAAATCAAGGAAAGGCTGATAAAGACTCATACATTAGCTTTATGAGCCTTCCAAGATTTTTCTTCCACGTCCTTTGGTTTTAAAATCTCCTTTCCTAAAGTGGAATGATTTTTTTTCTCTTTTTATATAAAGATTTGCTTGATGGTTGAGTGGGTATATCTGATTGGACCATGTTGAGATATTCAAAGGTAATGTATATATAGTTGGTTCCTTTCAATGTGTCTTATTTAATATCCCTGCCCACCAAGAATGGCAAATGTACATCTCCGTAGTATCTGTATTCTTGATTGTGAGTTTGACTGTGAGTTTGGTCTGTACCATATTGTGCAGAGAAAGTTAGTTTTGGAACTAAATGTAGTTAAGGAACATTTCCTTCTTTCTCAGGAATCCATTTTGAGACTATGGCACTGCAAGTGCTTGTAAGAATTGTTCAAAAGTAGCATCCAAAGCAAATATAAAATCCACAGGAGGATTTATTTGTCAAGTGTGTTTGGGAAGGTATTTGTCAGAACACTGACAGAAAGGGAATGAGAAGTGACAATGAGAAAAAAGTGGAAAAAAATACAGTGAGGATCTGCTGGATAAGGGAACGGGCAAGTCATCTGCAGCAAGTCATTAAAATGTAAGAATGTAAGGAAGAAAGTTCAATCAATGTGTTTTGTTTTGTTTTTAGAGAAAGCAGAAGATAATATGAACAAGCTCGGATTATGCCATATTTTGTAGAACTATGGAGTTGAAGTTTAATATTTAAAACAATAAGAGAAATACCTATGAAGCTGAATGATGGGTAGCAGATATTAGATTTATGAAATGTATCAAAGACCAAGGTAGTTAGTAGATAATAGGTAAAATGAAATGTGTGATTACAAATTATACATAAATAGTGAAAAAGAGCAAGAATCTTTATACTTTGGAAGATGGTTTAGTAAAGATGGGAAAATGGAAGTAAAAAACTGAAGTGATGCATATGCTGGTTGGAAGATATTAGGCAGGATGTGGTGTGTTGTAAGGAATGAATATTTATCAAAAACAATAACCATGGATATGTATTAAAGTGTGCCTCTGTCCATGTTGTTCTATGGAAGTAAGAAATAACATAAAAGTAAGCTATATGCAGTCAATATGAGATACTTAAGAAATAAAGTCTAGAATGAATAAATGCTGAATGAATGTTGGCTGAATACAACAATAAATGACCAGTACCAAATAAGTATGTTGAGTTAATTTGGTCAAACAGAGAGAATGAATTGTAAAACAAATGTATGAAAGAAGACAAAATGGACTGAGAGGAAGAAGAAAAGTTCTGGTTATATGGAACTGATAAGATTATGAAAGAGAACAGACTTATGTTTAAAGAATTACAGAATGTATAAATGTAGTAGAAGCAAGAATTGCTTGCAAGGATGGAAAGACATGCAGAGGTATAGGAATGGTGTTGGTGTTGGTATAAATGAATTTTAGGTCTGTTTCCTTTTCTTTATCTTAACTTGTATCTTTCATTTTCTTTGCTTAATCTTTTTTCTCTTCTTCTGCATCTACATAATGCTAGTTGCCCTCCAAGGGAATAGCACGATGGATACACACACACACACACACACACACACACCAATCAAAACACAGAATTGATAGCTATACAGATCAGATGATAACCTGGTCTGTCTACACTTTTTTGGATTACAGCTCTGCGATATGTTTCTATTTAGAGTTGGTGGGAATTTTACCCTGAAACATCTGTGGGGGAATCAGATTGTCCACCTCAATGTAGATTCCATCAGCTATTTCACAGCTGCACCCTTTAATTAGTGGATTTTGCAAATTGATACAATGGGATTTCCTAATAATGTTGCATTATTTTTTAGACAAGAAAGCCCTAGAGAAGACATTCCATAAGACTAGTATTTTATGAATTCTTCGTCCTAAAGAGAAAAAAAAGATAAACACCAGGGAAGCCAATGGCTGCTATTGCGCAGCACAACTGCTAGATAAAGATTAAAATGGCGACTGGGAGGAAATTGCATGGATGAAAAAAAATCTTTCTCCCTACTACTTAAAATAAAACCAAATACTAATTTAAGACTTGATTCTTCTCCCCTAAATAACAATTTTGCAATCTCTCTTTCTTGATGTCTACAAATGCAGCACATCTGGATCGCCTATCTCCCCCCCCCATCTCCACTTGCAGGGTGAAGCAAGAGATTCTCTTGGGCTTCTCCCACTTTCTCCTTCTTCCTCCTCCTTTGAACAGCCCTTCGCTCCCATTGCTTTTTTTTCAGTTCCGAATCTCAGTTTGTCCAGAGCCTGTGCAGAGGGTCTTCCCCTGCCTGCCTTCCCCTGCCTGCCTCCACTTGCTGCCACCATGCAGCACATCCGGATCGCCTGTCTTCCCCCTTCTCCCTCCGCTTGCAGGGTGATATAGGAGGTCTCCCTTGAGCATGGAACAGGGCATCAGCTTCAGTCGGTGCTTTGGGGAATCTCCTCCAACATCCTGAGCAACGTGAGAGCAGCAAGACCTAAACAGCTGAAGGGAGGAGACGAGAGAAAAAACTTCCGCATCGGATTGAACATTTTTTGGAAAAACCGGAGACAGAAAGGCCAGGAGAAGAGGTCAGATTTATCATAATCGGTTTGCCAAACTCAACAAAAAATTAGGTATTGGTTCTGCCAAACCAGTGTGAACTGGCTGAATCCCACCATAACTATTATAAACTGTATCTAATAAAACTAGTTTGAATCTCTTTTTCAATGTAAACAAATACTTCCATCTCCTATCTTCAAATAAACAAAGCCTTTAAAACATCATCATCCAGTCCCAATCAATAAAAATCCATTAAACACTGTCCAAAATAACCACACATTTATTTCAGTCTTGATCAAATAAACCCAATTTTATATTTTTTTCTTTTTCTCCCAAAAATGTATAGTCACCTCAAACAATGTCCTAACATTTGATACTTCTCATACTCTCCTTGTCTCTTATTCTAAATCATTGGTGCCTCTGACTTACCATCTCTGAGTTACCCCTTTTGTAATTCCAGTGTAAAATGGTTATCCCCACCACTGTTCATGTTCTCATTGTCTTTTTTCACAAAATCATTGACAACTTCAAGTTCCTTTAGTAAATCCAAAGGTGTAAAGGTGTTGTCCTCATCACTTTAGTATTTGTGTATCTTTTTTACTTGTTAAATCATCAAGCAATTTCATCTGTAAATCCAATATTTCATCTTTGTGTATATCCACCATTTCATCTTTTTTCATCTCTTTGGTAAGTCTGTCATTTTAAAATCCATATTCAAACTGATTTCAGTTTTATTCAGTGTAGCTTGTTCCTCTTCAAAGACATCATTTTTTTCTATCATACCAGATAACTTTAAAAGTATTTTCTGAACTTAATGTCTATGGAGATGGTCCGTCGTCCAGGTTAGGGCTGTCCCAAAGATGCTTTTCTCAAGGCAACTGGACTTTCCTTTCTCTTTTTCCCTTGAAGATGTTTCACTTCTCATCCAAGAAGTTACTTCAGTTCTGATGGGATGGTGAGGAATAGAAGGATATATCTTCCTTAACAGCCATTTGGTCGTTAGCACTCTGAGAATTGTTGATAAACCCTCAGAGTCACCTGAATCAGAGTGCAAATGGAACTGCTGAAAGGACTGTGTTGTAGACAGGAGATAACTGTTGTCATATCCCTCCCACTCTGTTGAGAGAGGGCTGTTCAATTTTAATAAAGATGGCTTTTTACCCCTCTTTCAAACTCGGTTTAATTAATATTAATATTCATTAAATGAATTTAATATTCATTGATCTCTCTTAACAGATCCATTGATATATTTGTTTCCCAAACTGAGGTTCTGAAAGTTCTCAATCTTTAAAAAGCAGTTGGCTTGGGCAGTCCAACAGCCAGTTTTGACTGTAATGTCTCCCGCTGTCTGCAGGAAGTTAGTTTGTCATTTACTCACCGGAAGCCTCTCATTGCTTAGCACTTTTTTTTTTTCAAATACACAATGAGGAGAGAGTTGTTGTCTAATCAGTTCCACTTCTTCACCAATATATTTTCATGGAGATCAATAGCCTGCACACTCTCAAATTGTGCCAGCCTAATCAATCTCTGGTGCTGAAGCTAGCATGCAGAAGTAAAAGCAATAAATTTTGAACTAACCTAATACCGTAGATCTTTGTTAATTGCAATCAAACTTCCTTTTCTTTCCCTTGTTAATGGCATGTTTGTTTGAAAGTATTAGTGCATTTTTGTCAAGTTGCCATTTTTTTACAACTTGAAATATTTAGCCACTGGGAAGGTGCTAGCTAAATCTGTCTCAGGCTTGAGGGTTGGTGGCATAGCTCAGTTCAATTTTAAATATTCTAAAAATGATGGTATCATATTTTTAGAACTACAGCATATTGTGGGACATTTTACCCAACATGTCATTTGGCCTATTTTTCTAGAATCTGAGGATAGGTTCCTTCTGTCAGCCTGGAATGGGATTGTCAAGAAGGTTAAGAATTGAAATGTTTGCAAAATTAAATGCACAAAGACACCCCAGGTAATAAAAATAGAAGATACGATTGATGGAACTATTAAAATAATACTCTTTAAATAATTCAGTAAAAGTAGGTGGATTCACGTAGACTAGGCAACTCTCAGTTCTAACTAAACAGATGTATAAAGCAGTGACTGGTAGATTAATGCATTCTGCATCTGTGTCAGTGCTGAAGCTGCTGCAGTGTTACACCTGTTGTTAAACTATTGTTTACCTGTAGTTTAGACAAAAAGTCCTGCAAATATATATACACAGCCTGAAACTTGTTTCTTTCACTGCCCTGTTTATCTATCCCATTGTCTCTGCCAGTCTAAACAGCATCTGTTTCATTGAACATAATTCTTTTTTCAGTATGATAATCTTGCAATCTCTCTAGTTTTATTGAGAAAAAAAAAAGACGGGGTTACAAAAATTCAAGCAAGTGAACCAGGGAGGACTGCAGCATGGGGGAGGCCAGAAAGTCAAAATTGTGACTTCAACCACATGATCAAAGCCCTGTCCTTCTTAATGTGTATCATGACACATGTAAAAAAGGATGGGGCTTCAGCTGCATAATTTTGGCTGCTATCTTGACTTTTCGGGCTCCCCTGCATACACCATTGAATGGAACTATTTCCCATCCAAAAATAAATACATTCCCTAAATACATCACGGTGGAATGGTTTTTTAGCTGCTTCCTATTGAGAATCAGCACAGTGGCAGGTCTTTTGATTGATAGCACAGATTCTCACAGCAGGTTGCTTATCTATTTATTAAACCTATTTCTATGTCACTGCAATTAAAACAATTCTAAGTGACTTACTAGATACTTTTATACACCTCCTTTATCAGTCTGTGAACTAATTTTACAATCTTATCAGGGGTTCAAAATTTGTTGTGAGACGACAAGAGCCACAGTTGACGTGCTAAGACTTGCATTCCCAAAAAAGTGAGAGCAAATAGGGTAATGTGCTGTGGAAACAAGACAGTGCAGGCTGGCGACCCCCAGGGGGAGAGCCTTCTCTGTGGGAGCTCCCACCCTCTGGAATGAATTACCCCCAGAGATCCG
>JANHFS010008749.1:265981-276925 GCA_032467975.1 Trimeresurus albolabris
GGTCGCGTACCACCTGCCAGGTGCCAATGTACCACAGGTGGTACCCGTACCACTGGTTGAAAAGCCCTGGGTTAAAGCATCAGGCTAAAAACGGGAAGATAGTGAGTTCTAGTCCTGCCCTAAAAACAAAGTCTACTAGGAGACCTTGTGCTAGTCATTTTCTTTTAGCCCTAGGAAGGAGGCAATGGCAAACCACTTCCGAAAAACTTTGCCAAGAAAACTGCAGGGACTTGTCTAGGCAGTCTCCAAAAATCAGACACAATTGAATGGAAGAGGAAAAACATTGATAGCTGATTTGTGTGATGGGTATGCCTGCTCTGCTCTAGACCTAAGGATTGTAGTGGGTGCAAAGAAAACTGGAAATTACCCAGTAATTTGAAATTTCATTTTAATGTATGCTGATTGGTGTACATATAAAATGACAGTAAAGTTATTATTCTCTTCTCTTCTCTTCTCTTCTCTTCTATTCTATTCTCTTCTATTCTATTCTATTCTATTCTTATTATTTTATTGCTGATCTCACCAATCCTGGACTGAAAAGAAATGGTTTCACACCTGTGCATGTCAGCCTCGAGTCAACTGTCTTCTTAGCTTCAATTCAAGGTGCTGCCTCAGCACCTCAGTTTTGTCTTTCCCACAGCTGAAGAGTTAGAAGTGCAGACTGCTAGAACTTAGAGCAGGGATATCCAACCTTGGCAACTAGAAGACCTGTGGATTTCAACTCCCAAAATTCCCCGGCCAGCATGCTCTGAATCTTGTGTTTGCCTTCAAGTTAGTGTTGACTCCCAGTTGCTGCCTGGATTAGTCCCTGAAGTTTTCTTGACAAGGCTTTTGGGAAATGATATGCCATTGTCTCTTTCCTAGGGCTCAGAGAGAAAGACAGGCCCAAGGTCATCCAGCTGGTTTCATACCTAAAGTGGGACTAAATCTTCCAGTTTCATTTAACAGGATGTATTAAGGATCAAATCCACAATCGGATGTCATTGCTATAATTTTTAAAGAGGACCACACCATATTCAAAGAGAAACCTGTCAGTGGTTTTGCCATGATGATTAAGAAAGCAACCTCTGACTGAATGAGAATAAAATAGCAGAAGATAGCAAGCATGATCTTATTTGTCTTGCAGACTTCCCAGGGACATTTGGCTGAGCATTGTTGAAAGACTGATTATAAGTAACTCGTATGCATAAGTGTTGCTATATAAAGTATTTCTGTCAGGAATTCCAGATACTCTGCTCTATTCCATCTCATTTTTCTTTTGATTGGGCTTGAAAAAGTAGGATAGGAAGAATAGTGACATTTTTGAAATTCAGTGTTGGAAAAGACTCCTGAAAATACTGTGGACAACCAAGAAAACAAACAACTGGATCATTGAACAAATTAACCCAGAGTTCTCACTTGAGGCACAAATTATCAGGCCTACTAATATAATGTGCCTCAGATAATCCTATTTTGGGCATATTATGCAAAGAGCTAGCTCTCTGCAGAAGTTCTAATGCTGGGAAAGGTGGAAGGAAAGAGTCTTAAGAGGATGACCAGCAATGAGGTGGATAGAAACAGTTTCAGCAGTGGTGAGTGCACCATTAGAAGACCTGAAAGACCAGATTAGAAATAAATTGTTATGAAGAAAATCTATTTATATAGTCACTAAGAGCTGACACTGTCTTGACGGTACACAATCAATCAATCAATCAATCAAGTATTCCTGCCCAGTATTCCAGCACTCTGTCCTATTCCATCCCAGGTTTCTTTGGACACATGTTAGAGACTACAGCAGTAGAAAAAAATATTCCTAGATATAGATTTGCATAATGTCCAGGTAAACCCTCTTCTGTTGATTTGAGTGATGAGAAATCAAAAGCACAACCCAGGACTGTGCAATCAAAAGTTGGCAAGAATTTAATTGATGGCACTATGGGCAAAGATTCAGAATTCATAAACTTTAGGTTTTGGAACTTCTGGTAGAAATTTTTCTCTTTAATTAGGTATGGCATAGGAGGGTTACATAACAGTCAGATGTAATGCAGACAGCTGGAGCATCCAATTTCCATAATGTTATCATCTTTTAAAGAAGCACATAGAAAGTGTGATCAAAAGCCGAGATGGGAGCAGGTGGACCAAAGGAGAGCAAAATGTGTGCAGTATATGTAGAAACAGAAAATGAGAAACAGTTAGGAGTGAAGAAAGACTGATAAAGAGGAAGTTCTGAGACTTAGGAAAGATTATGCTAGGGCTGCAGGTACACTTTCATTAGTGTCATTTTTACAATAGTATATAAATTATTCAGTTCCATAAGCTGATGATGCGACAGACAGGTAATTATAAGTAAGCTTGTGGCAGGTAAAATAGTCAGGTGTGGACTTCTAAACTACAAATATCATTATGCCAGCTAGAATCATAGACATTAAAGAAGTCATTTATACCATTAAGTTCAAATTTTTCCAAGTAGGAATTCAAATTAAAGTATGCATGACAGATGGCAATCCAGTCTCTTTTGCTCAGTAAAAGGCTAGCTTATCTAATTAGCTCCACAGTCCAATTTCTCTTGCTATTAGAAAACTAGAATGTCCTTTCCTAGAACTTAAAGCCATTTTTCCATGTCCTTCCCCTTGGAAGGATAGAGAATGGGGCAGAGAATACAAAGGATCAAGAATCGTCTTCTCTAATAACTTTTTGGTATATCATATTCCCTTTTCCTAAAACATTCCCAATTTCTTCAGCCCAGATTCAATTACCGTTTGGTTCTTGATGCCTGTCTCTGAACATGTTTCAGCTAGTCTGAATTCTTCCTAAAGTGTATGCTCAAAATTGGGCATAATCTTTGTCATGGAATGTAACCATCCAAAACCAAGTAGAATTATTGTTTTCTGTGATTTAATTTTGAGGCTTTGATTTGAATTTGCCTTTTTGCAGTCACATCATAGCCAGCTTCTAATCAACCATTATTCCTATTATTTTCAAATGTACTATTACCAGATCCCAGTATTCTCACTTTATATCTATTTATTTGATTTTTGTTTTCTAAGTGAGGCATTTTGTATCTATTATTTTTCGGTCCATTCCCTACTCTTAAGAGCATTTTAACTTTTATTTCAGTTTGTTGGGCCTTAATTATTCTACTGAATTTTTTATTATCTGCAAATTTTATAAATATGCTTTCTTATTGAGGTTAAGGAGGAAAAATTGAAATTTATAAAACCCATAACTTAACCTTATGGCGTCGCATGATGAACATCCCTTCCATTTGAGGGGATGTTCGTCATCTTTGAACCAGATATTTTCTTTATTAAACCTTGGGCCATCCATCCACATTTAACTCATTTGACAGTTAGATGCTATGGATGACTTCCTAAGTGGCTTGCTAATATATATATTATGATGATTGCTTTCTGTTCCTCTCTAGAAACTTTCCAAATCTTGATATCAGACTGTCTGGTCTGCAGTTATATTGCTGTTCCTCCCCTCCCCCCCCGCTTTTAAGGTAGAATCCTTTGTCTTCTGTATTTCATGCATTCTTCAGAATTTCTCAGAGATTATATATCAAGTTCAGCCAGACCCTGAGCAATTTCCTTCAATTCTCTAGAATGTAATTCATTTGGAACTAGAATTGTAAACCAATTCAAAGTAAATATATGTTTCTATCAATCTCAAACTTAAATCTTGCCCCCTTGTCCTGTTTTTCACAAATGCCCAGCGAAACACCTGTATTAGCATAGATTGAATGAAAATAGGAATAGATTTTTTTGTTAACATTTTGCAGTTGTAATTAATAGCTGGTATACTGATTCTTTTCTTACTTTTACTGTGAACGTTTTTGCAATTCTTTTCATTTTTCTCAATATCCTTTGTTTTCAGTTCATTCTGGTTTTCAGCCTTTCTGATTATACCTCTAAGCTTTCTTTGTGCCCTCCTCCTCTTTCCTCTTTCTGCCTCCTACATGTCGCCTTTTCTGTTTTCAGATTGTCAGTAAGTTTTTTTGTACAGCCACCTTGACTTTTTCTGCTGTCATCAGTTTTTCTCCTTCATTAGGATTGCTTGCAATTAAATTTTCCCATCTTGTTTTTAGGAGTTCCAAACAATTTTGTGCTCCTTTTCCCATTAACTGTTTTTTTTTTGCCAAGAAATCCTTATTAAAAGATTAAATTTATTAAAATCTGCTTTTTTGAAACCCCAGAGATTCATTTGCCTACATTTAGTTTTAGTTTCCCTTAAAATCAAGAAGTCAAGAGTAACACAATCAGTTTCCCCTAATGTTTGTGCTGCTTCTACTTCATTGACTACTTCTTCCCTAGTGGCTAATATCTATACAAGAAAAACAGATCCTCTTGTGCTTTTCTCCACTGTCTGAAAGAGAAACTTGTTAACATGATAAAAAATTCCAAGAAAGTTTATACTTGGCAGAACTAATTTTTCAACTGATGTTGGGGCATTTAAAATCTTCCATCTGATCATTATTACTTCAAGTCTTTTGAAAAATCTGCTCATAATTTTGGAAAGCACATTTTCCTTGGGTAGAGAATAATAGGCAAAAATATTTATTATTTTAACTCTGATGCTTTTTACTACCAAGTTCATCCAGCAGGATTTCTGAGCAGGATTACAGCAGATACTTCTACTATACAGAGCAGCATCCTTGACGCTTTTTTCTTCTGTTTCTCTTTCCTTTGAAGAAATCACATCATTCAGTGACTACATCCCAATCATGAGAAATCATTCCAACAGACTCAATTATTAAATTGTGTTTGCTTTCCTTTATTAGGAGTTTGTGCTCATATTGTTTATTTTGCATACTCTGAGTGTAGACAGAAGAAGTTTATGAACTTCATGAGCTAATGCTCTGATTTCTTATTTAACATTTTAATAGGTCTGGTGGCATCCTCTACAGTGGACAGGTCTTTTTTTCCCCTAGAGACTTGGAATAGGCAAGCTGATGACCTCCAGATGTTTTAGACTACAACTTCCACAATCCTTTTGCCATTGCTTAAACATTGAGACTGGAATTGAAGTCCAAAGCATCTGAAGTCACCTATCTTTGATTTAAACCTTATCAACAATTCCTCCTGTAAATTATGTCCCTCTACACTTCATGTTATCAATAGGTCCAAATTTGGAATTCTGAAAAGCGTCTACAATCATTTCTTTTTCTCTCGTGTTCTCATTACAATAACTGAGAAGGGCAATCTGAACAGGATCATGCATAAAACAACAGATCTGAATGTCATAGATTTTCATAGTAAAAAATAAATAAATTGATTGACTTTCTAATAAAAAACTGTGATCACCTGTTTAGGACAATTTTTTCAGCCTGCACTCTTAATTTTGCTCCTAAAAATGGCAAAAGAATAGTATCACCACTCTTAAGAGGCACATTTTCACACAGGCCAAACACGCTTGGCATCTATCACAATGGTCTGGATTTGCATGGGATTTGAGGTGGAAGGCAAGGTATTTTTATGAGAAGAAATTGGCTTCTCCTAGTAGTTTTTGTCAATGCACTGGCTTTCTGCTCTTATCATCCTACCTTGCCAGAATTATAGATTAATATATGCAGTGACATCTGCATTTCTCTCACTAATAGAGAGGTTTGAGATTTCAGAATGACTCGTTCTACAGGCCTAGCTTTCCATTTGTGGCATTTCCATTCCCTAAACACTCTGTGAGCCACTGCTATAAATCAAAAGGTGTTATAGATATGATTATTCAAACTACTTTCAAACATAAGTGCCAAAAAGCAGAGTGGCACTTATGCTGCTAGCATTTTTCCTCTTCTTCTCTGTGACTGTACCATAATATTAAGAATATAAAATGAAATCAAAAACCAGATTTGCCAGATTCAGTTTATTAACCTCAAGCCACAGATCAGTTCTCTGAAGTGCCACCTGACTTTAACTTCTTCCAGCATAATAGTTGGAAGAGACAGTAAGAAAGAATTTTCACAGATTTCAGGGTACCTGAAAAAAAAGTATGCTAACATTAATTTGTATTCTCCCACCAATTTGTACCTCAGGAAATTGGTCTGTGGCTTGAGAGTAATAAGATGCATCTGGAAACTCTGGGTTTATTTATTTATTTGTGTTTATTTCTTAATATTATGGTACTATCACAGAGAAGAAGAGGAAAAAGCTTACAGCCATAGGTATCCCTCTGTGGAAGCAACTACTTTCTTAAGCTCCTTTGCCTATATTTGTTTTCCCCAACTACATAGCTTTTGTCTCTGGCTGTATTATTTTATCTGATCCCTGAGCTAATATCCTCATTGATCTGATCTCTGTAAAGAATACACTCTAAAACTGCTACAAAATAGAAAAAGAAGCTGTTTGGGGGTGTTATAGTGGGAGAATACAAATTCATGCTAGCATACTTTTTTTCAGTTACCCTGCCACGATTCACACAGCTTAAAGAAATAAAAAT
The DNA here is from genome assembly GCA_032467975.1 of Trimeresurus albolabris. Taxonomy (NCBI): domain Eukaryota; kingdom Metazoa; phylum Chordata; class Lepidosauria; order Squamata; family Viperidae; genus Trimeresurus; species Trimeresurus albolabris. Next base: position 272,393 of record JANHFS010008749.1, read on the forward strand.
GAGAGTAATTAGTATGAGTGATGTGAAAGCGAACTGCCATCTGATGAGATGTGTAGTCATCCAGTGGAAACAAGGCAATATTCTTTTTCCCACAAGACAGCAAAAATGTTGCAGCTGTCAGTTAACATACCTTGCGTTAATAAATAGTGTACTGACTTTAAAAAAAAACACTTTTGTTATTGTAACATTTTGAAAATAAACTCTCACAACACCTCAGAAGCGTTTATTAAACCCACAGATTTGAAAAATGTTCTGTGATAAGTTCATTTAAAATTATTTCCTGAGATAAGGAGTGATCTAAAGAAGCTATAGAAAAATTGCAATTCACTTGCTGATGGCAACAATTCCAGCAACAAAAATACAAGACACCATTCATCTTAAAAAAAACCACATCAGGAGAAAGTAGGTCTGGCCTGTTTTGAAAACAATTCAGAAATCCTTCAGACTTTCGTACCCTCACAGCACTAGGCTGCTATTAGAAAGAGTAAAAGTCAGAAAAATAAAGTTGTTGCTTAAGAAATGGAGTCATTCAAACAAATATATCTCTTAAAACAGCAACAACCTTTCTCTCCCAAGGTTGCACAGAAACCTGAAAAATAGCCAGTTGCGCAACCATACTAACATAGAGAGGTGCCCTCACTCACTTTCAACATTTAGATGTAATTGCTTGGTGAAGTCATGTATCAGTTTTGGGTCCCCTATCTATCTACCATGTTTTCCCCAAAATTAGACCCACCCCAAAAATAAGCCCTAGCCTGATTTTTTTTTGGGCTGGGCCTAATATAAGTCCTACCCCCAAAATAAGCCTAGGGTGGGCGTGGCCAGAACAAGCGGAGGTAAGTGCATGGGGGCCGATGGTGTCCAACAGCAGCTGCAGCCCTCCAGCCCTTTGGCACAGAGCACAGGCAGGGGGAAGTGTTTGGGCATCTATGTGGCACTTGGAAACAGAGTGATTCGCTCAGTTTCCAAGTGCCCTATAGGCGCCCATACACTTTCCCCCTGAATGGAGATCTGATGGAGACTAGAAGCTCCGTCTGCTTACGAATAGGGCACTTGGAGATGGAGCTAATCGCTCCATTTCAAAGCACCCCATTCACAAGCAGATGGAGCTTCCAGTCTCTGTAGAACTCCATTTGGGGGGAAAGTATTTGGGTGCATATGGGGCACTTAGGGCAGCTCTACCCATTCCCCCCCACCTCACCTCATGGTGGCAGCACGGTGCAGCAGGCCACACGGCCTCCTGCTCTGAGTGGCTGCTGAAATGACTGGCAGCCATGCGACCTCCTAATGGACAGAACTGTCAGTGCTGCCACCATGAGGTGAGGCAGGTATTGGGGGGAAAAGACATCCCCTGAAAATAAGACCTATTGCCTCTTTTGGAAACACAATATCTATCTATCTATCTATCTATCTATCTATCTATCTATCTATCTATCTATCTATCTATCTATCTATCTATCTATCTCTACATGAAGCCATTGGGTGAGATCATATGTCACTGTGGACTGAGATATCATCAGTATGCAGTATGCAGTTCTCCCCCATTTGGGATGGGTATACTGTCTGTGAGTTGTCTTGGATTCACAGTTCTTGCTTGTGGCCAAGACAATTTTTGCTCAGCTTGCACTAATTAAGCCCATTCCTTATTGGAGGCTCTCCACTTGTGTCTGCCCATCTGGAAGATCTGGCAGAAGGGTCTACTTCTGTCTATTAAACAGGGTCATCTATTGGATCCTTAGAGACATGCCTTGCCTGTGGCAGTGAATATTTTTCCAGAGATATTTAAAACGCCTCCTGAAGAGGTCTCCACAAAGCAATGAAAACTTGGTTATTTTTTCACAGGTTTTGGGACAGAATAATCTGTGAACCCCTGTAAGATTTTGTTTGACATATTTTGGTTCCATTTTTATATGGTATTTCTAAATGCATCTTTTTGTTACTATTGATTGTTCTGGTTTTTATTGTATATAGCACGCAGAATCATAAAGAACTGGGTATTTTTAAATCTTATAAATTAATGAATGAATAAAATTTGTGCAAGGTTGAAAGCACCTCAAACAAATCATTCTCCAAACATCGAGAGCACCAGTGGGAACTGTTGAAACAAGATAACAGAAGGGTATCCATTGGGGAGGGAGGTGCCAAAAAAAGTGAAGATGGAAGGCACAAAATGCAAAGCTCTACCTCTTTTTAATATGGACATTAAAAACAGAGTGATGGAGTTTCAGTTCTTGCAGTTGCAACAACGATCTTGACATTTTTGAGCCATGTCCCTAAGCAAGTTCCACAACTAATGACATTTTTCCTTGGGTGCATTACAAAGCCACCATCAGACATGTTTATGACATGCTGTGCCACAATAAACCCTCGCAATGGATAGATGAATACCTGATTGTTGTATTATTTCACATAGTAAATATTTTTATATAGTTTTCAGATCAACTAGGTCGATTCTTTTCAGATCAATTAGTAATTGTGCACTAATGATATATTTATCATGCTACATCACTAAATGAAAGAGCAGGAGCTGGTGATTTTTTTTAAAAAAAAAAACGTTTTAGATCACATTCATTCAAAATATTGCAAGTGCCCATTTTTGGAGATTTGTCTTAAACTCTCATACCAGAACATTTCAATGAATCACAATCAGGATTGCATATACAGATTCTGATATTGTTTGTTTACTGTTTATAATAATGTTATTTCCCAATTATAATGAGCATTAAATTTTATTACAATTAATCACAAACAAACAAATCATGATTCCATTACAGTTTATGAGATCAGATTTTCCTATAGGTTAATGGGGGTCTAGGAGAATCATTAGCAGTTTTATCACATTAAAGTTTAACAAAAAATTGGTCAAGTCTCAAATTATCTGAAAATGGAAACATTCTTTGTTGAAGATTGTATCAATTACTGCTGCATTAAATTTATTTTATATGCACAAAATTTCTAATTTTCAGAACTCTTGTTCTGTAAAGGTAGTTGAATGTTTTCCAAAAACTGCATTTCACTGTATAGTTTTTTAGACAAAATTCTGTCCATTAGAGATTCACTGCAGTGCAGGATTGCAGTTAATGTGGTGGACCAACCAGATTCAAGTCATGCCATGGAAGCTTACTGGAAGACTTTGAACTAATCACTCAGCAAGACTAATGTTAGACGGTTAGACGGTTTTGTAGGCAAAAATGAGAGTATGTAATGCTGTATAGGGCACTATGAACTTCTGAAGGACTTCTGAATCTCTGAACCTAATGAATAAAGAATTTAAAAGAGACATGATTTCTGATCTGGTTCAGAAAAAAATATGTGCATTTTTGGAAGGGGATGAGTGCCTGTTTCTGAATCTCCAGTCATATATCTGTTTGTACAATGGCTGAAGTGGGCTGGGGTGGGAACAGATCCAGCTGAGAAGTGTCAAGATATTTTGATAAACATTGCTCCCAGTCCTCATGACCTTCTTCAGTGACACATCTTCCTGCGTTTCAAGGTTTCTCCTGACAAATGTGAATTGGGAACTCAGATATCAAAATAGATATGCACAAGTGCCAAACACAAAATAGCAGACAATGCCATTTATCTCTCCTCTATATTCACCTCATATGTTAGTCAATAGGTATAAATCAGCATATAAAATAGATTTGGGAACTTATTTTTCCTCAAATCGATGTATGCACTTTCAGTGCTATCTAGTTATTTTATTATGACATGCTGAAAAAGAAACTAAATAGAAAAGAATAAAAGCCTCCAATCAGAAAATAAGAGGCCTTGGAACTAATATCGGTAGACATCAATGTTTGATATGGAGGCTATATATTTCAGCCTGGAAACAGATCTTTGTCAGAAGCAATCCTCAGAAAACCTTGGATACTTTATTCTAAAATAACCAAATACTGAATTGAAAGAGCTGAAAAAAAAATTCCAGTAAGTCTAAACTTCATAATATAGATCTTGTTTCCAAGTTGAATAAGATTTTTTTTTTAAAAAAAACTTTCTATGTCCATATTTGCTTTTCCTTGCTACTTGCAACCACTGTTCATTCATCAGAATCATTTGAGAGAAATATAAAAAGTAACTGTGATTTCTAATGTTGTCTTCTTCTAAGTTGTAAGTGGCATTTTATGTATTCCAATTGTAGAATGAAATCTGAAAGTCAAAGAATTGGGTTCTGGCACGTGAGCAATCTTGCTCATTGTATTAAAATTATCTTCCATTAAGAAACACACAGGATGTTCATCTCCTGTTAATTTGCCCCAATTGGTCTACAGCAGTGGTTCTCAACCTGTGGGTCAGGACCCCATTTGGGGTCGATTGACCATTTCACGGGGTCGATCGACCATTTCATGGCTGTCCACCATTTTTTCCCCCTTTTCCGGCATGTGCCTTACCTTTCTTGGGCTGGGCCAGTTGGTGGTCGGCCTGCTCCGTCTCTGCCGCTTGCCAGCTATGACTTGGCCGGCACAGGGGGTGGAACCACGCATGCGCGGTGCTCCCGGGCAGGGAAAGTCCTCGACTTACGACCGGTTGGGT
>JANHFS010008750.1:9855-27614 GCA_032467975.1 Trimeresurus albolabris
TATGTAATACTATTAATTGTGAAATGTTTGTTTATCTTATGTTGAAAAAATAATAAAAATTTTATATTGGAAAAAAGAATAAGATTATTCTTATATCATTTTTTAAACTATGAATTAATTTTATTAATGCAATTTTAAAAAATCCTTCCCCATTGAAGTGGAATAAACATTGAATAAAGAAATGCTGTTTTGTGGGAATGCTGCTGCTAATATAACTTTGTCAAGCACTTCACAAGGTGCCAGATTCAAAGGTAATAAGGTGACAACAAATAAAGCATGCGTTTTCCTGGGATCATGTGGCTGCTAACTTGTGAGCCCCAGAAAAATACATCTTCTTTAAACTGTTGCTGTCACATGCAATATGCACATCTAAACATACTTTGAAACCCTTTTTTTCCTTTTCAACTTGAAATCTCTGCATAGCCTTATAAAGGACTCTATGACAATCTGGTTAGCAAGCTACTTAAGTGTGAGCTGGATGGAAGGACAGTGAAGTGCAGATATACATGGCTTGAAAAATTATACCGAAAGGGCATGTATTAATAGTTCTTTGTCAGACTGCAGAGAAGCATTGAGCGGAGCATCATGTGAATCATCTTGGGATACTTATGTTCAATATATTTTTATTGATAAATTTGGATGAAGAATTGGAATGATTGTATTTATCCCAAAGTTGTTATAATTTTTAGGTTAGCTAATATCCTAAAAGACAAAAATAAAATTCAAAATGAGATTGATAGGCTAAAGAAAAGGCTTGAAAATAACCAAGCAGAATTTAACAGGGAGAAATTCACTTTTTCATTTAGGAAACAAAAGTTAAATGCAAAGACATGGGGTGGGGGATACTTGGTTTAGTAATCATAATGATGAAAAAAGTTTTTGAAATAGTACTTGATTATAAATTGAATATGAAACAGTAGTGTGATGTGGCTGGAAAAAATGACAAATGTAATTTTAGACTGCTTTAGTGAAAATATAATTTCAAAATCTCAGAAAATAATCTTTTCACTGAATTCTACTTTAATTAAATTACACCTCATAATGTATCCAGTTCTAGGCAGCACAGTTTAAGAATTATTCAGATAAACTGAAACATATTCAAAGGAGAAATAGCAAGGAACTAGAGAGAGAAGGAAGTATGATATTTAGCATTAAGAAATGCAAATAAGGAGAAAATTAGGTAAAAAACTTCAAAGGATTTTGCAGAGAAGGAAGTCAAGATCTCTTCTCTCTTATTCCAGGGTTCCTGATACAAATTAGTGGATATAATTACAAGAAAGCAATTTTTAATTAAATGTTAGAATAAAACCTCTTAACAATAAAAGGAGTTCAACAATGAAACTGTTTACCCAGAGACCAATTCTATTTCTATGGTTCTATGATTTTATGATTTTGATTCTATGATTTATTATTTTTAAAAGAACATTTTACTGTTAGAATAATGAAATTCAAAAGAAAAACAGTCTGCATTAGGTAGTAATGGTTGAATAACACCATGAGCTCTAATTATTAAACATAAACAAAAATATGGGGAAACTTTCTAGTTAAACATTCTTCCCTTTGCTTCATTTGTTTCCCAACTGCTGACAATAGGCTAGACATTTATACTTAACATTGAACATGAAAGATTATTGCTTGCATCTCTTGAAATTCTTTTGTCTATTATTTTTTATTGGTCTCATACCTTATTTTCCTAGAAATTACACTCCAGATGTTTAAATTTGTCCTTCTGTGGCAAATTTGTGTATACTACTATTAGTGTAGTGTAATAATAGCACACTATCAGTGTAATGTACTACCTTGGTACATTAGTACCTATATGATTTGTTTTTGTATCCAATTGTATGTCAAATGCATACAATTTTTGGTATTTCACAAACCCAAATTCTTTTTCACATCTTATTATTCTGAGTTAATAACTTGTTATTATCTTTCTTTATGTTTCATTTATTCTAACTCTGGTGCATTCACCAAAGTTTTTGGCTCTTTTCATAAATGGTCTTGTAGATATTTTGGTTGCATAATATCTACGTGGTCTGCATAGTATTTCAATTTATATTCATCTCTCTGATTTTCATCTCTAATACTTATTTATCCTCCCAAAATTTGTCCATCAAAACTTTTAAAGCATTTACAAATAATAAAAGAGAATAATAAATGAGAAAATAGGCACCCTTGCCTGGTGCCTTCATTTATTAGAAAATTGGTTGAAAGTGTTCTGTTTGCTATGATCTGTCTTATTTGTGATTGATCCATCCAAGTGTTAAATTCTTGCCCTGGATTCATTTTGTTTCAAACTACTCATAAGAAATTGTCAAAGGCTTTTTTCTGCATCTGAAATTATTGTTGCTGCCTTCTTTTACATTTATTATGGGGGTTCTTGGTGCACTCTGAGCTTTGTTGTTTTCTTGCAGGCATTTCAATACTCAAAATTGCTGTGCTGATGATGTTACCTAGTTTGGGTAATGAAATGCTTGTAACAAAACAACCAAGCTCAGACAGCACCAAGGGCCCCTTATTTCAAACTTTAGCTTCATGTTTCACATTAGTTCAAATTCTCCAGATGCCGTGTTGTGTCTTAAATGGACTTGTGCACCTAGATACAGGATTGATAAAAGTCGAAGCAAGAATCTGTATAGCTTCTTTAAATAACTGGCTAAAGCTTATTTCTTTCCGCAAGGGCTTGCTCCATGAATCCTCCAAGACAAATTTTCCTCATCATGGATCAAGGCTGTCGAGTCCAACCTTGCCAAACTAGGCTCCTCTCCAGCCTCAATACTTAAATTGGACTACGACCAAGCAAAACAAACCTTGCGACAAAGGGTAGAGGACATTGAGAGGCAAGCGGACTTAGGGATAGCTCTGCTGTTTCTGGCTGAGACTCTATTAAATATATTGTTACTTCCACCAGTTATTTTACCCAGTTGGAATCGGCAAACCATTGGAAAGCATTTTTGCTTGCATGATGCCATGCGCTTCCATCAGCCGTCCTGTATGGCAAGTATAAAAAGATACCATTGACTGAAAGACTCTGCTCCTGTGGCTCAGGAGAAGTGGAGACTATTGGACACATACTCCTTCGATGCTCTTTCTATACAGGTATTTGAAAAAAAAAATCCTCCAAATAATCGATAAGTACCTGGCCATTGTGAACTACTTATTTCCAGTCGCTGCTTAAGGACGAACAAGCTGTGATGATGGCGCAGGTGAGTAGATTCTGTGCAGCATCACTGGGGATTCTTTGGAAACATAAATAGGATAAATATATTTGAAAATATTATTTTTAGATTTTGTATATTGTGATTATATAGAGGTAGTTGGGTCTAAAGACATTAGTCTGAATTCTATAAAAATTTACAGGCCATTTGGATGTTTTATTCTTTTCTGCTTTTATCAATAAGGAACACATTTCTGTACCTTCTGTGCAGTAAAACCTGTTTAATAACTTAAATAACTTATAGCCTAACATGTAGGAGATTGCAAAAAGTCCAGATGCTATCATTTATTACATGTCGGTGGAATATATCCAAACTTTAATAGGACTGTATCAACTAGTGATGAGGCATATTATTTTGCTGGTTAACAGTTAATAGGACCGGCCTTTTGGCTGTAATATAGATGATGCTGTTTCCTCAAACATTCAGTTAGTATTGTAAAAAAATTGCTTATAATCAAAGTTCAGTAAAGAATCTATATATAACTGAGGTTTGTCTGGATCATTTCCTTCTTTGTAAATCAGAGTTATATTCACTTCTTCCCATGTCTTTGGTCTCTTTAGTTTCATTAATTTTCCTTATTAATGGCTCCAACAGTTCTTACTTTAACTTTTTATAGCATGAAGCTGTTAATCTATCTGGGCTTGGTATCTTATCAGGTTTATCTATTGCTTCTTTATTTTCTTACATGCTTAATGTTTGTTTATTTTATTCATTAACATAAATGTGTTGATGTTAGTAGATAGTTCTAGAAGCCCCTGCAATGTTACATATAATACCACTGTTGTGTGAGTTGCGTTGGCAGCCAGTCTGCTTTTGGATCCAATTCAAAGTGTTGTTTATTACCTTTAAAACCATTATAGCATGGATCTAGAGTACCCAAGGAGCCATTTCACCCCAATGGAATTGGCCTGCCAAATTTGCTCCAACAGAAGGGTCTTGTTGCAGACCCCATCTCTCAAGGAACTTCTGCTGGTAGAGTTGACTAGAAAAGCCTTTTATGCTGTAACTCCTATCCCATGGAACACTCTGCCACCAGAAGTGAGATCTTGCCCCCATCCCTTGGGATTTAGTTCTTATTTAATTCTTATTAATTTTATTTATTTATTATGCTACCCATCCCACCAATAGCTTATATATTTACCTTTTTACCATTTTTCTAAGCTATTAGGATGGGTGGCATAATAAATAAATAAATAAATAGATAGATAGATAGATAGATAGATAGATATAGATAGATAGATAGATAGATAGATAGATAGATAGATAGATACAAATAAATAAATACAAATAAATAAATAAATTGAACTGCATATGTCATTGGGATGATTTAGTTCCTGGATATATGGTGCAAACGCCTTGGAAGCCTATTCTGTGATCATGCAGCAAGTATTGTAAATTCTCTGTTTGATGATAAACAAATTTCAACATTAATAGAAATAGCTTTAAGGTAACTATTTTAAAATTGCACAGTGATTAACTATGTTAACCTATAAATTTTACATATCAGGGGAAAAAAAACCTTTGCAAATTTGTTATTTTGGATTTGGAGGAGTTAATTCCTTATCTGTTGTCTTTCTAAATGTGTTTCTGCAGCCATTTTTTAAAATGCAAAGGGAATTACTTGGATAAAAGCTAATTACAACACAATTTATGGATTAGTTTTCTGTGTCTATGCATGCATACATCTGTGTATATGTTTTCCTTTTGGAGCATTTAAAATGTTTTTTTTTTGTTTTTCTTCTGTCTTTGATGTGAAGAATAAAAAAGAATATCTCCTTAATTCTTTTATTTAATTTTTAAATGTTGAAAAGAAGTGATAATCCTTCTTAACTCTAGCAGATAAACTTCTATCCACATTTGACGTTGGAAGTCAATAATCTATAGAAGTTAAAAGCATCATACAGCTCTGATCTGCTGCTTTCTAATTGGCTTCAGTTCTATCATTAGTATTTATAACATAAGCAAGACCAAAATGTTCTTTGGGAAATAAGGTAGGGGAAAAAAACCAATATTGATAAAATAATGTAGAAAGCCCTGCCAAGTGTACGTTTGATCTGAATGGAGATTTCAGCTTTCCAACAAAGCAAATCTCAGAACAAGCAGGTTCACAATTATAAGGAATATTCATATTTATAATTATTTTATGTATTTTATTAATTAATCATTTTAGGAATGGGTTATGTGCTTTCAAGGTTTGGAGCTTTTAAAGAACATTAGAGAAGTAGATATACTTAGTGCAACAACATATTGAAGTGATGTCATCCTTGGACCACATTATTGTGCTCTGCTTCTTACTAATATTCAACATAATAATTGGCAGAAAGACTCAGGGTCTTCAACCATGCTATAATATTCATGAAGTCTGTATGTCCAATGGTTTAGATACTTTTTAATTTAATAATGGTCTGCCTGGATTCTATTTCAAATTAAAAAAAACTTTTTTTCACTTCTTTGCTAAAATATTGTTTGTTCTTCCTGTTCTGGCTCATCCTTTAAAAGATATACAGTGAGCCGTCTGAATTGCAGTACTTCTTCACTAAAAATATTTTTGGGGGAATGTACTGTGGCTTTTAAAATATTTTATTTACATTTTTCAAGGGCAAGGAGTAGGAAAATAAAAAAGCTGCTGAAATGTTATCATTAGGGAATAAATTTAGGCTTCATATAGTTAAGGAAAATGATCCCCAAAATCCTTTCAAAGAGCCATTTGAAAAGCACGTATCTCCTCCATGCAACCTTGTCCTTGTGAAGAATCCCTCCATCTGAATAAGAATGAAGAGCTACCTTCTGCTCTCCAATTAAAGCCTGCAAAGGGAGGGAGGGAGCCCATTGATTCTCATTCACATGCTTCTGAAAACACAGAATGGAAGTACCTGAAGCATATCCTTCATAGAACAACAATGTTATTATACTGTTTGCTTTAAACCACAAGGCCAACATGCTGGAAAACACAGTGAGGTATGAGCTTTAGAAGAAGAAGAAAAAATCTCTCTCCTGCTTTGCTGTAATTATAGCAAATTATAGAATACTAGAACAGCTGTAGTCATTATTTTGCCATAGGTTTCTCACCAATCATGGTATTTTGGTAGTAAGATATGCACACCCAGAAAGAGAAAGAAGGAATTATGCAATGTGTTCTATCATCTTGCAATTTGGCTCTTCCTATAAATTCTTTTTTCAATAATTAAATTATCAATTTGCTCATTTTATTTCATGCTGATTTTAAACTTCATTATTATTTTATTAATGTTATTTTACATATATGAAGAAAATCCTGCATAACAAATATTTTAGGAAAGAAAAATTATGTAATGTTTAGAAAATTTTACTACGTAGATGACCTAAAATCATGGCCTCATCTCCTCAGCAGCTATGTGGAAAAAGGTCTGAAGTGTACCAACAATCAGGTCTGTAGTAAAAAAAAATGAAATTAAAACTTTATTAAGGAGAGGCAGAGATATTATCAATAACTGTGCATGAGCATTCTTATCCTTTTTTAGTTATAATAAGTGCTTAATATTTGATCCATAGAGTTACATTGCGGATAGTATTTATGGAAGCTCAGAAAGAAGTGGATGTAGAATATGGTCAGAGTTATGAAATTGTGAATGACAGCTTCATTGCTCTCGTTATTCACTCATCTGAAAATTCCTTATATGTTTTACAGAATGATGGAGCACCACTGTTTCCAAATTATTCTCAGCATGACTTCACTGCAAATTTAACTGGTTTTGAAACCTCTTTAAACTGTCATGTTTTCCCTCCAAGGAATTTTGGTAATTGTAGATTTGTGATGAAGTTCACTGTTAAGTGATTCCTACTATACTCTATAAAGAATTGTAGTTTCCAAAGTCTTTTAGTAGGGAATTAGCCATGAAATTTGATTTAGTCTGAAACTGGCATCTTGACTTTGCTCTTTATTTATGAAAATGTCCCAGTCATCTTTGTCCAATACCCATCTTCCAGCTTGTTTTCAGAGTAATCAAATTGTCCTTACATCATGTTAAAAGTCACATTGCTGTTTTCTGCCAAGTAATTTAGATAAGCTTCTTCTTGTGGGGTATAATGATATTTTTATGCTAATGGCCACAAATGGATAGCTAGCTACTCTTCATTAAAAAAAATAAGTTGGAAGACATTACTATCTTGATTAATGAGACTAAGTGGAATACTGAATGCAGCTGTATTTGAGTACAAATTTGAGTTGGGGAAAGGGAAACATTGTAGAATCAGAGCCAAGTGTATTTAATCCCTATACTGCATCATGATACGTTAATAGAAATGGGAACTTCTATTGAAAATATAAATTTGAACATATATTCCTACTGATTCTACAACAAGGGAATAGAGAATTGCTGGGGAAGGGGCTTCAACCTTCCTAGTCATTTTTCTCTCTGCCTTGGTGCATAGTGCAGTTACTGATTTGAGATACCAAGGGCTTTTCTGCTGCTATCAGTCATCTTCCTGGAGCAAGGAACTGCCTTGATCAATTTCCTTTCCTCCTTACTACTGACTTATGAGAAATAAGGCTCTCATTTACTTTTTAAGGTTTTAAAAAGTATTTTAGGGAGAGCCCTCCTACTCTACCAATTCTTACTACATTTGACAGCACAGTATCAGCAGTAGAATCCTTCAGGTTTGGGTTTCTATAATCTCCCATCATTTAAAATGGACACCTAACATTAGAACCATCAAAGGCACAACAAAGAATGTTCTTCCTGTATCAACTTAGGAAGTTCAGACTTTCTCATGAGTTGTTGATTTGTTCTACAGAGGAATTGTTGACTCTGTTATCTGTACTTCTGTAACTGTCTGGTTTGGTACAGCAACCAAACAGGTCAGGTACAGATTCCAATGGATAGTTAGAACTACAGAAAAAACAATTGCGATCAGCCTGCCTTCTATTGAGGACCTGTATACTGCATGGGTCAGAAGGACAGCTGAGAAAATATCTACAGACCCCTCACATCCTGGACATAAACTGTTTCAACTTCTCACCTCAAGATGCCATTACAGGGCACTGTAGTCAAAACAACTAGATACAAAGACAGGTTTTTTCCCCCTCATGCCATCATTCAGCTGTCTTATGCCTAAGAATATGTAGTAAGGCTATATTACTATTATCCTTTTCCTTTTTCCTACTACTTTCTCTTACCGCTATCTTATGATTATATGACTTTGCCTAATCACACTTGACCAAATAAAGTATTCTATTCACTACCTGAGTATCTTACTCTCTAATAAACTAAGAATAAAAACAATAATGGTATTGGTGATGATGATGATGAAGAAGAAGGACTAGGATACTGCAAAGGAAAAATCAACTCTGTACTGCTACCTTCTGCCTCTAATAACTTTGAACTATCTGGCCAGATTACAGCAGTTTTTCTCTTTTAGAGGGAGATAAAAACAGAAGCATGGAAATTAAGATTTAAGATTTATGAATGCACTTCCATTTAAGCATACGTTAAAAATAAGAAATATAAATTTTTTTTTTTTACTTTGAATGACCACAATAATCACAGTGAAATAGAATGGCACATTTAGCTTACAAAAATATGACAAAATTTGGACAGTGCTTCCAACATCAGGTTTACACAGAATACTACTGGACACCAGTCCAGATAAATTCTGAGGTACAAAGAACTTAAAAGAGAACAAACAAGAATGATGCTTGACAAAGAGAATTAACTTTTCAAACTAAAATCAGAGGCAAAATTCTTGAAACAATTAGACACATTTAAGTATAGGAGATCATACAGCAGACTAGCATATTTTAAGGCAAAGTAATCCAAATGCAGATCCTGGCCTAATGTTTTAATTTTACCTCTGAGGTAAAAGACTTGCCCCAAGTCACTTTTCCAATTAGCTGCTTTTACTTTGTAATACTCAAATCAAATCCCTTCCTCTTAGCTTCTGTCAACTCCCTAGAGATATCTGGATCATTGTTTGGAGCTTTTTCTCCCCTTCAGCCAAAAAACACTTACCGTAACTATGCTCTTACTGTACAGTGAATTTATCTATTTACACTTTCTGCATCCTCCCCACATGACCAGTATTTTTCTCTGGTCCCTGAAGCTTTCCTTAGCTCTGATTTATACTTTCCTTGCTTTTGGTCCCAGAAATCGTAGGAGGAATGTCAAAGTAATCTGTGGTGGCAAAATATCAGAATTCTGGCAGCATTTTTACCAGATACCAGAACTATATCTATAATCCCAGGTTTAGCTGAACTCCTGGCATGGTTCGTCCCAAATGAGCATTGCTTTGCTACCTATTTCTCCAGGAAATTAGTTCACCATGATCATCTGGCTTTTTCAGTCTCCATCCTGATTACAACTTTCCAACAATCTCACTTTCTACATCTTTCAGCTACGTGCTGTCCTTTTCTTTCCTAGATGATCACTTTCTATCACATTTCTTAGCTATCTCTATTCCCTTTGTCTCATGACAAAGCTTTTTGACGGTAAGGGCCTAGGAGGATGTATTGAGCAAGCTTGAGCAACTTTATTTTCCCACCCTTGCATTTTGTACACATTATGAATTCTTCAGCCATCTGTTCAAATCGGGGATTGTGTGTTGGCTCTCAGGTTGAATGTCAGGGGAGTGAGAAAATTGTACTACCTTGCCTCAGTGAATGGAGAATTGTTCATTCACTACAAAAGATTATTGTTGGCCTCTAGTAAAAGCAAAGCAGTGTTTGGAGACATTGTTTTACTTTTGTCTCTCTTATTTACCAAACATTTAGTATTTGAAATTCAAGCTTTAAAATCATGAATATTCAGGGGAAAAGTGTCAAAATCAACCAGAAAATTACAAGAACAGCATCCCAGTCTTTCTTGTCTCAGCCATACAGTATATGCTAGTGAAATAAAGGAGTTTGCCATAGAACAATTAGGTCAACTTCATATATAACAATCTGACAAATGTTATGAAGAATTCAAAGCTTTTCTTTCTTGTGAGTCTGTGTATTATGTTAGAGAAAGGAAACTCTAGGTAGCATTCAATGGACAAAAGGTGTTAATTACATAAAATGGATCTCTTTCAGTAGTAAACACACTGCTACTTTCCAATTTCAACAGAATGATGAAAGGAGAGGCTAAATCCATCAAAATAAGTTGATAAGAAATTATTTGGCCATATAGTTTAGATTCTGATTCTTATATAGCATCAATATAAATTTAATAAACTCCCATATGGTTGAATGGTTTTACAGTAACACATGCCCTCCTTTTAGAAACATATAGCTTATCAACTAGTTTGCCATATATGTCATTGGTAATTTATTCTATTCCAAATAGTGCTTGTCTATTAACATTAATTGAAATATAATAGTGCTAACCATATATAGTAAATCTCTACCGCTTGTTTATTTCTCTAAAAAGATGTGATGCTGCCATGGATTTTGAACAATGAACCTTTTCTAGAAAAGATAAATACTTTTACATTTGAATATTCAATTAATCCACCCAAGTTTCTCAATATGTCTGAAAGGTATATCACCAATAAATGTAAAGCTAAAGCTAAAACAATATTTAGTGAAGTTAGGAAAGTTAATCAAGAACTTTGGAAACACTCTTTTTTTTACCAAAATAAAAAAGTGAAACTTGATATTCTACATAACTGATCCCATTTTTAGAAGGTACTAACACAAGAAGAAGAAAAAAATCATGCATGTTGGTGTGTGCTATTATATGTAAGAAGCAATCAAGTATTGAATGCCTAGATTAGTACCAGATCAGCAAAAGAATCATTCATAGAATCTTGATGGAATGTGCATATATCCTTATCTTTAATACCAGGGATTATTAGTATAGTGAGCATGTAATGTGGAAATGATCCTGTTTGCAACTGATAAGCATGTACACATTCATGAGAGGAATAATACACATTCGCCTACAAAGAAAGAGTTCATCTTCGAGCATACTTGTTATCCAGCTTCAAATTTCAATTAAATCTGTTCTCCTAAAAGCTTCTATTTCATCCTAGCCACATAATCATGCCTATTAGGGTCATATTCACCCATGGAATTACCACATTTTCAGATATTTGGAGCACCAGAACCTGCCATTGAGGTCACAGATGCTACATATAAGAATTTCTTTATTATTGGATTCTTGCAAATGAATCTTCTTGAAATTTCCTAGTTCAAAACTAGCAAATGTGTTTTTCTCTGAATGCTCATTCCCATGCACAACTCAGACAAGCCAGGCAGGCACTTGCATTGTGTGTTGCTCATGTTAATGTGCCCCATTGATCCCATCAGGGATTGAAAGTACTCTCTATTAGATGGTAAATATCATTAAATCTGATGTCTTTCTACTGTTCTGGTTCAGAATTACATTGCTGTGAATCATTCTATTCAGAACAACCAATCTAATCACTGGATTTTAATTCTTTCCACTGCATGCAGGACTCTGGGAACCTAGAGGCTGGAAAATGAGTACAAATTGATTTTGGATAATAACAAGGCACAGCTTTTGAAATAGATTCCTGCTGCAAAGAATACACTGGGATTTCACTTGCATTGACATACTCATGTACTCTTCTTCAGAGTTTATATGGAGTCTATTGCTCATTCTTGTTCTTTCCCCCTTAGTTCAGTTCTTCAAGGTACTAAATAAGAGACAACCCTGTGAGGAAAGAAAAATCAATCCTTGGAGTTAATTCTTTTATGCTGCTGTGAAGTATTTCCTAGCTGTGACACAAAATGAAGCACAGAGGACATAGGTGGGAAACAATAATCTCTTGAACAGCTATTCTCTTATGGGCCATAAACTACCAAGCCAGATTACAACAGATTCTGAAGATTAAGGAGACTCATCACTGGGCAACCTTTGTTATAGAGATGCATGGTATTGATGGGGTTTGAGGTAGAAGATGGGGACAGGTATGGAGTAGGGTTATAGTTGGGAGTAAATGTTGTGGCCAGGTCATTCTCCAACAAATGGGCAGAACTATGGCAAAATCAACATTATTCTAAAGTAACTGCATTACTTATATGGAATTAATTTGTTTATTGCCAGATAGCTAATAATGCTAAATTTAGTTTGGTAAATAATTTTCAAATGGATTTGAAGCCACATGAAGCACGTTATGTGTCCTTACCGTATTAGACCAGAAGAACAATTTCTGCAGAACAGGATACATCTGTTTAAGTACATAAGAAACCATCTGACAAAAGTCCATATTGTCAAAGCTATGGTTTTCCCAATAGTAATATATTGCTGTGAGGGTTGGACCATAAGGAAACCTAAACACTGAAGACTTTATGCTTTTGAATTGTGGTACTGGAGAAGATTCTTCAGAGTCCTTTGGATTGCAAGATTAAATCAATCAATCCTAAAGAAAATCATCCCTTGACTGTTCTTTGGACGGAGAGATACTGAAGCTGAAGCTGAAATACTTTGGCCACCTAATGAGAAGAGAGGATTCACTTGTCAAACTTTGCTTAGAAAAATAGCACAGAAAGAATGCACATATCTATAATGTTCCTCTCTATTTGGATTTTCTCTTCAGGATTTTTCAGCTCTTTGACTGATTGTCATATTGAACCTATGCTTATAGGCATTGTTCAAGTCTATACACATGGCAAATATTACACTTATGATCAAAAGGAGACATATATCTGATGGGCTTTCATGATAATATTTCTGTTGATCTTTTCCATTTAGCTTTTTTCAAACCATGAGGAATAGAGTACTCACTACTAGCTCTTCTCCCATTCTCTGTCAATGACAACCCAACATTAGCATAAGAGTTTTAACCAAATCAGGATAGCCCAGATTGAATGGAAAGTCAACCAATTAAACCTGGGGGATAATATTATGGCAATGAGCCCAGTGGTGGGATTCAGCCAGTTCGTACCACTTCGGCAGAACCAGTAGCTAATGTTTTGTTGCCCAGGCCCAGAATGGACTTCCGGAAGCGGCATCCACACAGAGAACCAGTTGTTCACATATTTGAATCCCACTACTGAATGAGCCTCACTGGAACTTTAGCTTTCAGTAAATTTTGGAAGCAAACTGAACTAATATGTCACAACGTAATTTTGAACATCAGATCTAATATTGTAATTTGTTCATTTGCTAAAATTCCTATTTAAGAGATTAAATGTTTTTGTTATGAAAGAAAATCTCCCTATCAATGTCAGCTATACTTTTAAAATAACTTAGTTAGTTGCAATTGAGATGGATTCAGTTCCTGGCAGCTAAACTAATGTTTGCCATCTCATCCTGACTTTGGTAATTCTATCATATCAAGAAGAAATAAAAACTTAAAATGCTACTTCACTGCTTTAAATCAATAACTACTTTCATCCCAACTTCAGCTTGGATAAGTGGCACATAACTTTCTTTGATAAAATAATAAAAGACTTCTATGAGCAATCATCAGGATAACAAAAGATCAGAGATATCCATCCATCACTGCTGACACCTATCAACAACTCTTCAAGCCAAAAAGTGGCACAATGAGAAACAAAAGGAGGCAGTGTCCCAACCCTCTTATCTGGTGATGCTGTTTAAAGACAGCTTTGCGCTGGGCTGATACTTCAGTCTTTAAACACCATTATTCATTTCTCTATGCTGTTTTCTCTATCCTTGGAAATGTGTCACTAACTGATTAATGCAAGTCATTCTCTTTGTCTCTCTCAGACTCATTCTAGCCTAGCAAGAAGAACTACAGCACAGCAAGAATAATGATTATATTTCATCATTTCTGTCCAATCATGACTAATTTTAATCCTATTCTTTTTCCAGTGGGTCTATTCTGATAGGCCAAAAATTAAATCTAATCTTGCCCTTGTTGTTTATCATCATTTGTTAACGCTTTTTGGAATTGATTTTGTATTATTAACATTATATAAGATGACATTAGAAAAATAGTGTGTAGAACAAAATGCATATCACTGCATAATGTCTCTTGGAAGGACTCAAAATGGCTGCACTACATCTCTCAATTGTCTAGTATCTGCATAAATCCTTGCACTAACACGGAACAACTGGATTCTTTGGATTTCTATAATAATTACCTTTCTGCTTTTAAAGAAAATATTATCTTTGTATCTATTGTATTTTCTTATTATGCTGCTTTGATCCAGTTTAATCCTTCTTGGTTGCAAATGCAAATACTGTTTTATTGAATTTTTTTCTGAATCCAGGGAGTATATGTTGATTTTGCAAATTTCTGCACAGATTTTGTTTTGTTTATATTTATTAAAGTTTGAAATAAATGTACAGTACTAAATATGTTCCATATCCCTAGCTATGGATAAGCTGTTCAAATTATCTGCTAATCGTTGGTTTATTTCAAGCATCTCTTGGGCACTTATCACAAGCCCAAATACCAAATGGATATTATTTCCCTAAAATCTGTTATGCAATGATATTTTTTTTATTTCTAAAAATGAATATGGCTAGTTTTGCTTAGTTTTGCTTTTATCACATTCATTTTATATGTGTTCCATCTTATTCATAACATTTGCCATTTTTTATACATTTTTTATCCTGTAATGAATGAAAATTTCACAGACATGCATTGGTAAAATTCAACAGGTAAAGCAATAAGCAATAGGTATTACCAAGTAGTTATCAAAGACAGGAAAACTGTCAGGGAGAAAAAAAAGATAGCTCTAGTTCAGCCCCAGAAACATAGATAAATCAAAAAGGAGATTGAAATCAGATTTTGAAACATTTTTGGCTGGATGAATGAATTTATAATTTACTCATATTTGAATAAAAACAACTTTAAGGTTGCTCTATCTCATTCATCAAATCATGTGCCAATTTTAAAGAGTTCTTACAGAAAATGAACTGAATATAACCATCAGGTATTTTAACTGCAGCCAATAGCAATACTACAGTATTGCAGAATCTTCTGCAGAAAGACAGTAGACTGTCATTCCAAGTGCCATTTTGTTTCCAGAAATAAAAGATAGATATTTGCAACCAGCTAAGATTGCTCTTAAAGAAACTGAAACCTATCTTTTTTAAAATAAAAATATGGGATTATATAGAAAAGAGAATAGGTTTAAGCTATTTTATCAAAAAGCAATAGTTAAAGAATCCACAGGGAATTTTGACCAATAAAAGTGCCAAAATACAATTCTTTAAATTATAGATTTCTAATTTAAATATGTTTTTTAAAAAACTTATCACTGTGCTCTGAGATTATCTAATTAAGCACAAAGCATATAGCAGCAGCATTAGCTTACTTAAAATGTATTTTTCTTCTTGTTCTGTAGGTGGATTCCATATAAAAGCTACCACAATTGTTAATTCTTTATATAGAAAGGAAAAAAGCAACAGACTTCTGAACACTGCTTTTAATGAGAAAGAAATACACAGGAAGGAGGATTTTTCTGATCTGAGATCAACACGCATAGACACAGACACTTTTCTCAATGGTGAAAAGAACATAAGGTGTATTGAAGCCATTTATTTCAAGAGATTCAGTTTTTGAATGTATTTTCTTCAGTGTTACTCTCATGAGCAGTACCATTTCATTTCAATTTGTCTTTAGATTAAAAAAAACTTCTAATACATGTGTGTCTCTGTGTGTGTTTGTGTTTGTTTGTGTGTGAAATATGTGTGTTTCTACATATTGGTATAGATCAGGGGTAGGCAACCTTGGCTATTTTATGATTCATGGACTTCAACTCCCATAATTCCTGAGCCAGCAGGAGAGTTGAAGTCCATGAGTCATAAAAGAGCCAAGGTTGCCTACCCCTGGTATAGGTATAGCAATCCAATTTAAAAATAAAAATAAAAATGATGTCGCAGTTGCGACTGCTGCCTGTGGATGGCTCTAGTTTGAGCTGATACAGGCAAAAGATTTATTTCTCCCATATTTGGGTCGACAGGGTGCATCAAAAATAAGCACTCAAGGTAATTCTCCTCCCCTGTCTCTTCCCTCCCTGACACAGCTGACAAAGTGAGAAAGAGCCTATGGCCTAGAGGTTAACACAGTTGCTTAACATGCAGGCAGCCCAGGTTCAAATCTCAATAAGGTATGTTTGGCTGATGAGGGCTAAAAAAAAGTTTGAAATAGCTATTCCATTCTCCCGTTAACAACCTGTTAACATCATCAGAGCAAAGGGCTAAATGAAAAGGGAGGAGTATGTGCATAAATTTACATAACAGTTAAACAACGGTTGCAGTGAGGCATGTGCACATAGCGTGCTTAAGAAGCTCTTAAAAGAAGTCAATCTCAAGACTATATTCAAAAGTCGCACTTGTCAGCTGCTGGGCACGTAGATCCAGCGTGCCTATCAGCTGTTCGGCGCGAGATTCTTAGGGCTTCGCGCTCAGTCTTGTGCCAGCTGGATTCCTTCCATGAGGTGCAGCTTGGGGGTTCCTTTCGCTCTATCGCATGCAGGAGCTGCGGGATTGGATCCGTAGGGAGAGAAAGCAGATGCCCTCGCAGCTCCTGCACGCAATAGAGTGAAACGAACCCCCAAGCTACACCTCACAGAAGGAATACAGCCGGCACAAATCTGAGCGCGAAGCGCTAAGAACCTCATGCCGAACAGCTGATAGGCATGCAGGATCTACGCGCCAAACAGCTGACAAGCATGACTTTTGAATATGGTCTTGAGACTGACTGCTTTATGCCTTTAAGAGCTTCTTAAGCATGCTATGTGCACATGCTGTGTTGGAGTTATTGTTTGCTGATTGTTCAGCTGTTTCGTAACATCCTGAGTAGTTGAGGTGCTGGCTGTGTGCCCATTAGTCTTTTGTGTTATAACGACCTGGGTAATGGGTTGTGTGATTACATACTGCAATAAAGATCCACGTGTGACCTTCTCAATGACGGGCGAGAACTTGGCTCTCCTGTTGGGATGGAATTTTCCGTCCGTCCTGAGAATTCACCAGCCAGGAGAGAAGCAGAGCCCTAGGCCAGTGGTCCTCAACCTTGGGAACTTTGAAGAGGTGTGGATTTCAACTCCCAGAATCCCGACAACAGCAAGGAGCTTCTGAAGGCCATCGTGGCTTCTTCTCCCCAGGCAGAACTTTACGAGAAGAAAGCGGAAGCTTTTCTCCAGCTTTGCGACTTCCAGTCGGCCGCCATGCACCTTCGGAAGGTCTGTCAGATGTCGCCGAAGGAGGAGATCCGAGAGAGGCTGGCCTTGGTTGTGTTCATACAGGTGGAGTGGAGGATATGCTTGGAAAGGCCTGTCTCCTTCCTTGCTTCCTGCCTGCCTTCCCCCTTCCCCTTCCGCTTCCGCTTCTCTCTCTCGCCTTCCTTCCTTCCTTCCTTCCTTCTTTCCTTCTCCCTTCCTCCCTCCCTCTCTCACCTATCTTACCATATCCTCCCTTCCTTCTCTCTCCCTCCCATCCTCTCCTCACTCCTTCCCTTCTGTATCCTCCCTCCTTCCTTCCCTATCCTTCCTCTTTCTTTCTTTCTTTCTTTCTTTTTCTTCCTTCCTTCCTTCCTCCCTCTCCATCCTTCCTCCTTCCCTCACCTATCTTACCATATCCTCCCTTCCTTCTCCCTCTCTCCCTTCCTCTCCTCAATCCTTCCCTTCTGTATCCTCCCTCCCTC
>JANHFS010008751.1:7856-18566 GCA_032467975.1 Trimeresurus albolabris
GAATTCCCCAGCCAGCTTTGCTGGGAGTTGAAGTCCACCCATCTTAAAGTTTCCAAGGTTGAAAAACACTGCACTACACCACCAAGCAAGTGAGAAATAATATAACGCAAAAGGCACATGTGATTTTGTTCCTGTATTTATCAGCCTACCTTCAGGCATAACATGTGGCATTGATATAGTAATGTTCTTTTACTGAACTTGAAAAAAAAATGCAATTTTATTTCCCTACAAAGAATGCCCAATAATTTAATCAATGTGTGCGAAGGTAGAGTATTCATATATTTGTGATTTTTATTGATTGCTTCATGTTTTAAGAATTTTGCATATAAATGCATAGAGCATTAGCAATAATTGGAATTTCTCCAGAATTCTTGCTGTCCTGGAATCGAGTCTGGTCTTTCTCAAAAATTAAATCTCCAGTGAATAACTATGCATTTTATGCAGTTACTCGGTCATTGGGGGATATGTTTCTTGGTAAAATACTTTGATACTAGAATGCCAGTAACATTCAACCTCCTTTCAACTGCAGATAGAT
Source organism: Trimeresurus albolabris (assembly GCA_032467975.1). Classification (NCBI taxonomy): domain Eukaryota; kingdom Metazoa; phylum Chordata; class Lepidosauria; order Squamata; family Viperidae; genus Trimeresurus; species Trimeresurus albolabris. The sequence goes on from JANHFS010008751.1 coordinate 8,392, forward strand.
TCTAGCTGATCTTGGCTGATCTCCAAAAGAGCAGGGTCAGATCTCCTTACTATTGGAACAGGAAAGCACCAGGAAATCCAATAGATGTAGATTGCACCTGGAAGCAAAGGGGGGCAGGCGGGGAAAGAAACAACATCCAGAAGAAAGTGTAGCATATTGTCAAGAAAATGACTAAAGCATGATTCAAATAAATTTTTGAAAAAGCAGATCTCTGTCTCTCTCTCCCCTCCCCCCTCTCCTATCTATCTATCTATCTATCTATCTATCTATCTATCTATCTATCTATCTATCTATCTATCTATCTATATCATTACTACTATCAAGTAGTAATAAAACTCAAGGAGCACAGTGAAAAAATGGGACCAAAATTAAATATAAAGAAGACCAAGCTAATAACAAGTACAGTTACAGTATAGTCTGTCTGTCTTGTCTGTCTCTCTCTGTCATAGTAAATTAATTAAAACAACTTGACTAGTAAACCAAATGTGTACTGTAGTTACAGTAACCTTTATACAACCACAGTTTAATGTTGGTTTACTACTATAGCATTTTAATAAATGTAAATCACATGCTTGAGTGAGTAGCAGTTGGGCTTCCTGCTGGCCTTTTATTTTATTGTGATTTATTTAATTTTCAGTTCTAAGAACCTCAACTTTGTAGGTTGCCTGTAAAGTTTTTAAAAGAGTAACAATAGGGGAAAATCATAAGTAACACAAGATTCAAGGATTGCAGCAGTAAATGCAAGCATTATCCCCTTGTTTCTGCAGCATTGGCTGGACCTGCATCTTTGCTATGCTTTGGGGAAAAGCCACGTTCAGATTCGTGGGGACATTCTAAGAGGCCTGCCAAAGCCCCATTTAGGAATATAACTGGTGAGTAAATAAATATCATAGCTGGTTGGTGAATCCCATGTGGTTTATTTTTCTGAAGCAGTGCAAAATTTTCACTTAAAACACTTTAATTTACTTTCAGCAAAAGAATGAGCTCCCTTTTGGCTGCCTGGGAAGACAGTGAGGAGCTGGCTTTTCTTCTAGGCAATGGGCCAGGATGTTAGATGAGCTCAATATAAGATGTTTTGTGCTGTGAGTTGTTATCCCGTCCATGGTTATTGTGCCGTTATTATTGTAATGGTATCCTTTATTTGGGGAGGTTTTATTACATCAGGTTTTTGTTTTCTTGTTTATTTTGGGGCTGTTAAGTGCTGAGTGCTCTTTATGTAAGATGGGCAGCCATATAGAGATTCTAAATAAATTAAAGTGTTTACAATCATAAAATCTTTACAATCCTTAATCTGATTCTCCCAATAAAAAATCTTCCTTCCCAGTTAACTCCTGATTTTCTTGCTTCTTCCTTGTTGTCTGTCAAGAACTGGCTCCTCCTTTTCCTCCTCTTCCTTGATTGAGATCACTTGCAAAACAGTCCTCCGGGGGTGAGCACAGACTCTTTGAATACTGAGAGATTATCTCTATTTTTTGCTACTGGATTATAGCAAATAAAGTCTTTTCATTTGGGCTACCACATCTGTGTGGAAATAAAATGGGTGGCCACAAGATGGCAGCAAAGGGATGCCCTGTGTCAGTGATGGTGAACCTTTTAGACACCGAGTGCCCAAAACCCGTCCCACCTACCTCCCCACCTGCCTGCAGGGCCACCTACCACCTTCACGGCCCGCCGCAGATCGCCTAGGTGGCCCTGCAGCACCATGGCAGCCACACCCTCCACCCGCGCCCTGCAGCATCATCTGTGTGCGACAGGGCACAAGAGTGGAGTCTTGTCCCTGTTGCCTGGATGACATGTCCTTGGCTGCGCTGCTCTGCGCGGGCTGTGCCCAGGGGTGACTGTCCTCCGGGGGGACTGCTGGTGAGGAGGGGGCCCCAGAGGGAGGCGGGGCTGGGGCAACAGTGCGCGTGCCCACAGAGAGGTCTCTGAGTGCTGCCTCTGGCACGCGTGCCATAGGTTCGCCACCACTGCCCTATGTCTTTGGTTCCTCTAGTGGTCATTAGAGTTTTGCAATTCGTATCTGGAACCCTAATTTTCATAATTCTCTTTTGATATTTGCTGCTTCACTGGGCTTAGTTAGGACCATGCAAATTATTCTGAGACAAATTATCATTTGGATTTTGTCAGGAAAAAGAAAGGAGGAGGGGAAATTAATGCTTTCTGTATTCTGCAGCAACAGGCCCAATTAAAACCTGACATGCAGCTATGAAATAGGACCCTCAGCCAGAACATTTAAAGAATGAATGACTCTACTACGTCATTCCCACTTTGGAAAATGGGCATTGTATGATTTTAGAAAATTAAGGGAAAGGTGAATGGCAGGGAGAAGAATCCGATGATATTTTGTTCTCAACACTTTTGAAATTAAAAGAAAAAAGAAACAGATGGCTCGGGTTCCTGGCAAGCAGCAGCTTAAAACACATCATTAGGCACATCAGGAATATTTCACCAGCCCTTTTGCTCTCTCACAGGATCTTTTTTTCCTCAGAAATCTAGGTGTTTACAAAAGAATAATGGCAACATTAAACATCTTAAGCCGGTCATCCCAAAACTCAGTGAAATTCAGGTATACTATTTATAAAACAAGCAGCTGTTCAAATTTATAATGTTAAAAATCAATAACAGCATCCTATAAATTGGGACCGGCTGGTTTTCAGTACTGTAACTGCATCCCATGATCATTCTTATCATCAAAGCCTGCCGTGATTGACACGGGAAACAAAAATGTCACAACAGAGGCAGAGGTAAGATTTTCGTACTTTTTGTAATTTGGGCAGTTATATGGGTTATTTATTTAATTTCAACCACGTTAAGCCAATCTGAAGACTACTGTACCTTTCCTTTTATTTTAAAAATTAGCCAGAAATCATGTGTTTTGCAAATTGGCAATATGGTACCCAATTTAGATGGGTCAATTGCCAGGGTCATTCTAGGGGTTCAGGGACCATTGATCTGAACATCTTTCCTGGTGTACATCAGTGTTATTGTTCCTCAGAATAATCTGAGAACACAATTCATTTGTCACAATGTCTGTGTACAATAAGAACATTGCTTTCATTATAAATTGTGAATGAAGAAAAAGAACACCAGCAAACACCCCCCCCCAATTTGACATATGGTTGATGTTAACCAATATATTCATATTGAAAGAATATTCTTTATTTATTTAAAGTAAGATCTATTACAATTGCAGAACTTCTTAGCTGCAATGCCTTCTGAGTTTTGCTTGGTCAATATTCCATAGATGCAAATAGCCCTTTCTCTATTTTTTTTTTTTTTTGAAAAGTAGGAAACATCCTCCTATATCAATTGACCAGCAGAACTGTTGGCTTCTTAAAAAGACTGTGCATGCCAAAATATATGGACACAATCAGGCACAATTATTTTAATAAATATACAAATGCATACTATATTAAAATAATCCCAATTCTTCAAATGCTGACCCATATACAGGCAAAAAGACATCTTCCATGCACAAGGTTGAAATATTAACAGACTCAGTTGTAAAAGTCCATTCATAGTGGTGAAAATAAGATGAATGTCTCCTAAAAAATGCCCAGTGAAAACTGAACATACAGTATACAGTTGGGCATGAGTAAGCTGAGAGACACGCTGAACAGACTGGAAAAATCCTGAACATTAGGATATCTGCAACATTTTGATGCAATCTCACTTATGTTCCATTTATGACCAAAAAAGACATGCTGAACACTTCATTCCCCTCCCCCTTTTTTGTAATTTTATTATTATTTTTTCTAACTTTTAAGTTGCCCAGGATAACCAAGAACTGTTGGTTCCTGGAATCTGGAAGGTACTTATTCCACTATCCATAAAAATATCCTGTCTGACAAATCATTGGAGTGCAGGAGGGGAGAATGGATGAGACTTTCTAGGCATGCTGACAGAGATCCTTCACGCAGCACCTCATTTCCTGCTGTGTCTCACAACGTGGATTTCATACACGCATACACACATGTGCACATGCATGTGCACACATACACCACATTCAGTCTTCTGAAAGATTAATATATCTATGTCAAGATCACTATTCTTATTTAAAAAATAATAGCTTGGGTTCTTTTTGTTTCATTTTTTCTCCCCATTTGTGTAGAGTGTGGTGACAGTGATGAAGGGATTTTGGTTACTCCAATGAAGTGTAAATGGTGATAAGTGTCCTTACTGGGAGTTTCTAGTTTCTGCAGACTAAGAGGTTGCATTCTCCCCGTCCCCCTGCCCCCCAAACACACATAATTTATAGCCTCTTCTCTCCCAGTCAGATGTCTCTGCAGCCTACAACCATGGTTAAGCCCATTGGAGGGGAAAAAAAACCCCTTGTTAGCATGATATTATGCAGTTCATGCCATCTCCACAGCCGTCAATAGGATTTATAATACTCAGCTCTCAATGGGATATTGAATTCTGCTTTTTACAGATTACTATTGCTCAGCTGGGAGGAGAACACTGATTGATTTTCCGGGTTCTTGGCATGTTTTCAGTGTTCCTAAATTGGCAGAAGTAAAAACAATTGGCAAGTTCATTCCAAAGTGCTTTGGAGGGATTATGGTAGGGAAACAATGACATGTGGAAATGTCCCCATTGTTAGACCAATTAAAGGATGAAATGCTCAGTTTTCTAAAATCAAAAGACCACATGCAAAAAATAAACACATTTAAAATGTGGAAATTTTATATTTGAACAATGTATCGTAGTCAGAAAAAACAATGGACTCTTCCAGATGGCCACAGAGTGATATCCACCAGTCCTTTAGTCAGTTAGAAAAAGAAGTTGGCATAATTTGTATTGCTCCCATTCTGTACGGTAAAAAGGCTGGTGACTGGAATTGCCCTTAATTATTGGGGGACATTAAGGAGACTGATTGGTGAGTTCTCTTGGCCTGGATCTCTTTTAGTGTCTGAATTGATCTTCTGTTCAGCATGCAGAAACATAGATCTAGTGCGGTGTTGGAAGAACTGGCCTAAATCCATGTTTATAAAGGGCCTGTCTGAGACCTCACAAGTGCTATGGAAAATGCTGATCAGACATTATGTGGGCACAAGTCTCTGTGGAAACCAGGTGCCCAGTCTCTCCTACGGTCCAGGCCAAAATACTCACAGACAGCAACACCCATTGATTGGAGAGACGTGTGTGTGCCCAAAGCCATCTATGGTGGCTATTAGGAAGCTGGGCTGATCCCAATCTTTGACCACAATGCAACCACATTGTTGATGAAGTGTGCCAGACTGTATCCATGGCAAAAATTCTGTTGGGAGATAAATGAAAAGACTACTTTAAAGCTGGAACAGCTAAAGATGAATTTGAGCTTCCTCAGATATGGGCTGCGGCAACAGGGGTGAATAAAGACAACATCATAAGTACATGGCAGTATAAAGTAGTTACTAGAGTATATTCCTGCTTTAGTTAGGTAGGGGAAGAGGAAGATAAAACCACTGTGCAATTCAAGTTTTACTTGTAATACAGTACTCTTTTTTTTAATGGACAAAGAATGATTAGATTTGCTGCAGAGAAGCAGAAAAAGCCAGCACTTTTTAATATTTGCTTACCAAAGGACAACTTTTGTCACCTCAAATATTTCACTTAAATTACTAAAATATATAATAAAATACATAACTAAACATAACAAAAACAACTGCAAACTGTTGAAATTCTTATCATTGCAATGGTCTAAAAATAAATACACAAAAAAGAGGCTACACTAAAAATCAGAGGGTTACATCATTAATCCAATTCAAAAGCACATCTATTCTACTAACCCACAATATCTTTGTCTGGACCGAACCTCAGCTTCTACATCCATATCCAATTGTTTATTGCTCTCCATTGATTGATTCTTCAGTATCAGATGAAAAGAGAGATAGGTTGTAATCACTTTGGTAATTCATGACAGCCACCTGCAAACGTTTGGGTCCCAGCAGATGTTAATTTGTAAAGTTGTACAATGCTTTAGTTTCAGTTTGGAAAAAGAACTTGAGACTTATGGAACATGAATATATAGTGCCTGTCTGAAACTCAATAAATGTTTCCCTGCAGCAGCAGTGCTACCTGGAAAGTGTGGCAGATGCTTTGTCAAAAATGCAAATCCTATGCATTCTGAAGTAAATGCATTCCAAATCAAATCAAATCTAAAACATTCCACCGCCCTTGTAATCAAGGCACCTGTATTTCCCCCTTCCCCTTTAAGTTCTTTCTCTAAACAGAAACTCCAAGTACAAATGGCTTTTCCAGATCTACTCTTTTTTCTGGCTCATCTGTGGGTGACATGCTGTCTTTGCTATGCAGTTTTGTTCCCATCTCATTATTTCCCATTTTCTATCTCAGGATTCATTAACTTTCATTAAGCTTCTCATTATGATAACAATGTGTGTGTATATGCAGAATTTTCAGGACTTTGTTGACAACTCACAAGATTGCTTTAGCAAAAAACAGCAAGGGTTGGGAATAACTGAATGTTGGGATTCTAGGTGCCTTTCCCATAAAATTATGTCCTGGTTTTTTGTTTTTTTTACACAAAGCAATATTTTTATACAAATATTTCAACTCAAGCCATTTGGAGCTATTCCAGAATCTTCAAAGATTTTGGGTTGAAGCAGTCTTTCACTTCCAAACTTCACAGAAAAAAAACACCAAATAAAGGAACATGCCCTGAAAGCACACCCAGCTCAGGAATCCAAAGTTTTGGATTGGATTAATTACCTTGAAAGCGGCTTATTAGATGCAGGGTTGATAAGCAGATAAGGAGGGGCTGAAATAGAGCCATCCAATTACCCAGGAAACGTTACTGAACTAAGGGTGACCTCATCATTAATTGTGAAAGTTGTTTCTCAGCAGTTTCTCTTCATGTTGAGTTTTGGGGTGAGTATGAAGGGGTGGAAAAGAGAGGGAGCAAAGGAATAGAGAGAAAAGTTCACCTAATTTATTTTTCCTTATAAAACAGATTGTCCATTTTAAAAATGTGAAGAAAATAGTACATGGTAGGTTTTTGTTTTTTGTTTTTATGCTTTTCCCAAAGAGAAATAATAATAACGATCCAACAGAATTTCTGCTCATTAACTGAAATACCACAAATTTTGGACAGATGCAGCTTGTTATATAGAGGGATAAGAAAAGGGGAGCCTTTTGAAATGGCCTGACCTCTCAAAAGCTGCAGAAATTTGACCAGAAAGGTAGAACAGCAGACAAAGTCTTGTTTGAAGTGTACAGGTTGTGGGTGATCAGTGTCTTATTCCACCAGGGGTATGCTGCTAAGTCAATGTAACAAGCATCTCTCCAAGCTTCTTGGCTCTTTCCAACGGAAAAGCAGGTCCAGCAATGGAACTGGATAAGTCTCCTGCTGATCAGGTGATGCTGTAATCAGGTTGTTATTCTGTTATTCAACAGAGCCTTGTGCCAATAAGAGATTTCAGCTGATGAAGAAATCTTACTTCAAGCAATAAATGCCACTGTAGAGGCAGCAATATTTCAAGGATAAATTGTCTTGGACCCCTCTACTCACAGAGGATGTTCTTTTTTGATACTAATGAGCAAATTCCCTTGGTGCTAGTGACCAGAAACATTGTCTGCTTATAAGCAGTGATATTAGTCACAGCAGCTGTGCCTACTCAGTTTTAATTAGACTTCTAGTACACAGCAAGGATGCCTTTGCTTTTATAATCCTTGTTGGGGGCTTGGATTGATCCTCTTTTAGAGACTACAAGTAACAATGAAGCCTACTCAAAATACTCTTCTGCTCCCTTTGGTTGGTTGAACTTGCATCTCTTCCACTCACTCTTTTGTATGAAAGTCAACCTGGATCCATTTGGAATGTCTTGTAAATGGGGTTCAGAAGGATTGAGAGATAGAACCTGGCAATCAAGGAGTGGCTTTTGAAAGAATGGGAGGAGCTGGCAAATAGACAATTGATTGTTATGGTTATCATCCTGGGTCAACCTCTGTACCTGCGTAATCTACTATGTCACCCGACAGCAAAAATGATAATTTAGCTATAGTTTCAAATATCTTGGGGAATGAAGACAGAGCAACCATAGCTTTCTCCAGCAACCCCACAGTTGCTTTGCTGAACAGCTGGAGGCAGCAAGATTCACAGTGACTCATATTTTGTAGAGTTTACAAATTAAAGCATGTATTAAAGCATGATGTTTGACTTTTGAAATTATGAGAACCAGGCAACTGAGCTTTATTCAAGAAACAATGATTAAACAAGCTATGCCTTAGCATGATGTGTGAACCCAACCATTAGTGGGGAGGGGGATGGAAGGCAGACAAAGGATCAACTGTGGTAATCAAGAGTTAAACAAGATTACTATTTCTGTTGGGTGAGTAACCTCATTGGGCCAATTCCTATCATTCAGATTCATGATGTTCTGGAAATAAAATAATTAGGGAGAGAATGCTTCCATAGGTTCATTGAATCAAATTAATCAGGGGAAGAATGGGATTTGAGGGTAGCAAAGAAGTCCTGCCTATTTTTCTAGATTGCAGTCTAATTTAAAATCTAGTCTATAATATCTTTTAAGTCTAAACCTTGGCCTTGAACCAACAGGAGAGAGACATTTTCCATTTGAGAGGGTTTACAATGGAAGACGAGGAACTCCCAGCATATAAAAAGGTTGAAATGTAAATCACTGCTGCTTTTCATTAGCAAATAGTGGAGGGATATTACTTGTTAATAACTAAAAGGTGGTGGAAACAGAACCTGCCAATAAATTATTAACAATTAAAGCAAGAATTTACTGACTTTCCCACAACAACAGAAAAAATGATATTGTTAATAATTCCTGTGTAGTTGAGCAGCAAATATACTGTATCCCACATCCGTTTTTCATGTCTATATATTCAACCACTTAGTTACCCAAACAATTCACAGTGGTGTGAATAGTAATGGGATTGTAAGTTTGCTCCCAATGCAGTAGTAGTTTAAAACAAAATTGAAAAAGCTATTTTTCAGCTACCATGTTAGCTGTAGTGGTACAGTGGTTAGAAGGCAATACTGCAGGCTAATTCTGCCGATTGCCAGCTATTCGATTCTGATCGGCTCAAGGTTGACTCAGCCTCCCATCCTTCCGGGGTTGGTAAAATGAGGACCCAGATTGTTGGGGACAATGTGCTGACCCTGTAAATTGTTTAGAGCATGCTGTAAAGAACTATGAAGCGGTATGTAAATCTAAGTCCTATTGCTACTAGGGAATATTCATATAATAAAGTGACACAAAAGGAGCTGGTTAGAAAAACAGAGATCATAACTGCAGAAAGAAGAGATCGCAAGATGCAAAGGAGCGATAAGGGAATAAACTATCAGGCTGAAAAAGAAAATGCCTGTGAAGGAGGTAAAAGGGACACATGGATAAGTAAGAGATACAAACAGTTAAGGAAGAGCGACTGCTTTTGTAACTTATGGTCACAAGTCAAGGACTATCTGTAGTCTAGAGAAAGCCTGAAATTTACAATCCCCAAACCTTTGGACATATCAATAATCCCTGTAGCAACAGGACAATATTTGACTATCCAGCTCCAGCTTTTGGCATAGATTTCTTAAATCTCTTTACTAGGTAGATGATGGGAGGAGGGGCAAATGGTCAGCTCCTGGAGAAGACAGCATAATGAATCAATTACTTATTTGGCAGATTTCAGCCTTCTAACCTAGTAAATCTTTTTTTTTTCCAAAGAAAAGCAAAACGTCAAGAAAAAGAGTTCTGCAAAGGCAATGACATTAAACCCTGTATGATAGAACAGGAGATATGTGAATCTCAGTAATTCTCCTTCCAGCTAGAAGAAGGAAGGAATCCAAAATGAAGATTTCCAGCCAAAAATAAGTCACCACACTAAAGAATATTCTGACTCAGAGTCTATCTTGATTAAGCAACTTGAGCAAGAATTTTAACTGAAATGGGAATTATCCATAACTTTAGTAAAAGAGGATTTAGCAGGAATGTCCAATATATTAGAATAGAATAGAGCTGGAAGGGATCTTGGAGGTCTTCTAGTCCAGCCCCCTGCTCAAGCAGGAGAACCTACTGTCATGTGTCTGATTAAGGAAACACTTAAAGGAACTTTCAGGCATATTCCTAAAAATCCTTTATTAGTATTACAATTAATTTCAGCACAGCATGGAGGAATGCTTAGAACTGGCTTCTCTTCCGTTACGCATATACATTTCAAGC
>JANHFS010008751.1:18666-29757 GCA_032467975.1 Trimeresurus albolabris
GAGGAAGGGAGGTAGTTGAGAAGGGAGGAAGGAGGAGAGGTGGTGGATATTGAGGGAGGAAGGACTGGAAAGTGAAAAGGGGGGGGGATACCGGACACTTCCGTGAATGTATCAAGTAGTGTTTCTTTTTTTTTGATATTGTGTTCAAATGCATCATATTTATGTTATTGTTTACAACTGGAAAATCAATAAAATTTATTTTTTAAAAAAGTAGCCATCTAGTTGATGAAGCTGCAACGGAAGCACTTTTTCGATCTGCACCCCAAAAGAAGCGCAACTTCCCTCTGAAACACCCTTATCTAGTCTAGTGAGAAGAAGGACTAGGGGCGACATGATAGCGGTGTCCCAATACTTGAAGGGATGCTACAAAGAAGAGGGGACCAACCTATTTGCCAAAAACAGCTGAAGGCAAAATAAGGAATAATGGAAACTAATCAAGGAGAGAAGGAACTAAGGAGAAATTTCCTAACAGTGAGAACAATGAACCAATGGAACAGCTTCCCTTCAGAGGTTGTGGGTGCTCCATCACTGGAAGCTTTTAAGAAGAGTCTGGACAGCTACTTTTCTGGAAGGATATAGGGTCTCCTGCTTGAGCAGTGAGTTGGATTAGAAGACCTTCAAGGTCCCTTCCAACTTCACTGTTCTGTTACTGGACCGTGTTCCTCTATCCTCTCTTTCTACCAAAGGCCATTTTAAACCTTTAGGAATCCATGGTGATGTTCCTTTTTCAGGAGGCAGATTTAGTTGCTCCATCAACACTGGAATCTACGGAATCATGTAACATCTGGAAGCATACTAATTCTTGACCATTGCCTTAGCCAACAGCTTCTCATTGAGGGCGAGAGATCAATTTTGGATTTAGGAGAAATCTGATTACTGGAAGGAAGATTGGGGTGATGATACAAATTTGTGTGATATTTTTTTTCTTGCTAGGTTAGGCTGTACATGTCACTACTAGATGGCAGCAAAGAGACAGAGACCAATGTAAGTTTTTGCTGCTTTCTCCTGGTTACCCAAGCTTTAAGTTCTGCTATTTCTTCTTTAAATGCCTCCCTTAATGTAACAAGAAATCACACCACAGATTTTAGTTGCAAGTTACAAGGCTCAGTTACCCCATAGCATCTTTAACTTTGCCTTAAAGTAATGGGAGGAAGGAATCAAAAAGAACAACGATCTGGATCCTTGCTTAGTCCAACTTAGATATGGACATACAGGTAACATGATAGCAGGGTTCCAATATCTCAGGGGCTGCCACAAAGAAGAGGGAGTGAAGCTATTCTCCAAAGCCCCAAAGGCAGGACAAGAAGCAACGGGTGGAAACTAACCAAAGAGAGAAGCAACATGGAACTAAGGAGAAACTTCCTGACAGTTAGAACAATTAATCAGTGGAACAACTTGCCTCCAGAAGTTGTGAATGCTCCAACACTGGAAGATTTTAAGAAGAGACTGGACAGCCATTTGTCTGAAATAGTATAGAGTTTCCTGCCTGAGCAGGGGGTTGGACTAAAAGACCTCCAAGTTCCTTTCCAACTGTTATTCTATATTCTATATTCTCTGACAAAGGAACACAACAAGAATAAATACATCAATATAATAACTAAAAAGATGTATGTATGAGAGCAGAGAACAAGGGGGGAGGGGCAAGTGGAGTCTGCAATCAATTATTTTAGAATCCCTAAACTAGAAGGAAAAAAATCAGAAAGGAGATAGTCCTGTTAGTTCAGGACATCAGCCAAACTACTTTACAGAAAAGCAGAACATTAATCCCCCCCCCTTATGAAGTCACTGACTAAAAGAGGAAAAATGGGGAGTTTCCATTCAGGTTAATTATATTCAAGCCCCAAGGAAGGGAAATAATTTTTTACTTTTCAAAAAATAAACAGCTTGAATGACCACCTGCACTGCTTCTGAAGGACACCTGTAGTTTCAAGAAGGGGAAGAGAAGATGGAAAAGATACTATAATGAACTCTATGAATTGTATTATTTTAATATAACTTTAGGGAAAATGGGGAAAAGGCTGAATGTTAAAAAAATAATGATTTGCTGGGAGGGAAGAGAGAGGGCTACAGCATAGCATTCTTTCCTTAGACCAAGTAGGGCTCATAAAGAATCTCTGTGAACATTTTTCTGAAAGAAGTTCATGTATGTGAGTGGGAGGGCTGGAGGGCTGGGGACGGAAAGGAAGTGGGGAGAAGGAGGTGGAGGAGGAACAGGACAGAGAGAGGAAAATATGTGACAAGTTTCTTGCTAAATAAGATTGTTACAGGCATCAATTTCACAAACCTTTCAAGAGCTTCCAACTAAAATAATCTAAATTAAATAAAAGGTTAAGTTAATATTAGCGAGAAAAGATAATCACAGTGAACAACCAGTATAAAGTTATTTCTTTGAACGTTAAAAGTTTAAGAGATTGCCATAAAAAAATGAAAATATTTAAGACTTTGTTAGGCTACATATATAGAAATGCTACAGGAAACATACAGTGAGTGAAAAGCATTTAAGGGTGAGTATTTTGGAAAACAAATCTTTGCTGGGAAAATAAATAAATCAAGGAGATGTGGCAATCTTAATTAAAGCTAATGTTTAAGCAATATAAATGCTACACCCTTTTATAAAACCAATTTACTAATTTATATGCTTATTACATATCCTGAAAGCTTTGCATTGTGTAAAAGGTTACAAAAAGTTTAATTTGGCAAACTTGTTTTAGATGTGATAGATTAGATCTATAAGCCATTATGGGAGTTAATTATTATGAATCAGGGGAAATTCTAATATTATTGAACAATGCCTCTTGAGATATTGAATAATATTCCTAGCTGACTATCATCCCCTTTATTATTTAATTCAGTAATTGAAACTTCAGCAATAGGATTATGTATAAATAATAAAATCACAGAGATAAATACAGGGGAGAAATTACTTGCTACATTATTGGAAGATGATATGATATCATCTCTTCATATTAAAAAGAAGTAAGATTTGGCAGAAGTATCAGAACATTTAATTGCTCAATTGCAATGCACTCATTCTTTTCAACAAGCAAACAAAAAACTTCAGTATTTTTGGAAGGGCAATCCAAGCAGTGCATAGAAATGGAATATATACAAGAATAAAAAATAAAATACCAAAGACATTTTTTTCTTCCAAAAGATGAATCTAGGGTCAAAATGACTTAGGAAATTACACAACTAACAGAAACATCAATATGCAACTCTTATACATATTTTAGCCTCTTTTTTTTTACCTGTTTTGATATATTTAATTTTGCAAACAATGTAGAATTAGCCACATGTGGAAAGACGGGGTTATAAAAAGTAAGAGATGTTCATAAAATCCTTTACCTTAAAACAAAGAAGAGATAAACAGCAATTAAGATACAAAATACCTTTTTTGTGCTTTTTGATTCAAATAAGCCCATTTTTATGTATTAGACTGGGAATGGAATTTACAAATTGTCTTTTAACTGATTTTGAGAAATTCATGGTAAATTATCCTTCTCAGCCTAAGGGCATGACCTTCAAAATATATTGTACATGTTGCTATTGGAGACAGAGGCAAAAAAAAAATCCTTTCCTGGGTTTAAAAGAAACTTGAGAGGTTGAACTGGGAAAACAAATGGACCTTAACAAGTGGGAAGCATTGTAATGATCTGGGGCATTAGATTTGAATATATATTTTTTCATTAATGGCATTTAACGCCCATAAGAATTGAAGAAGAATCTTGCAATTATCCAACAAAAAGCTTTAGATGTTATAAACAGAAGGCAGCATTATTCCCCTTTTGTGGAAAAGTAACACATTTTGGGAAATATTTTGAAAAATTGAACGTTATAACAAATAATGTTCACTAAAACTAGGATTATGGAGAGACTATGGTGAGACTATACAGCAGGAAAAAACTTACTATTATCTATTACCTGTCTTCACCCTCACCCCACCCATGAGGATGTTTTTCTGTCTGTTCTCTCCAATCAGCAATAAATTGGCAAATGACATGTCTTCCAAAGTTTACCTCCCTCATTAATGGTATTCGTTATTGGAATATGTTTAGCTGAATGTGAATTTAAAATGGCATGAGCCAGAAGTAAGTACAAGTATTGATGGCATTATATTAAACTCATTAAAAAAACTCCCTTTTTACAACCCTATGATCCCTCAGTTTGGGGTAGAGTCCGGAAAATTGGATGGAGCTGAGCTTTTATTGGCCAGATGCCCTCCCTGATGCCATGCGAGTTCGCAGCAGATATTTTTTCTTTGTGCCCCAGGGGAGAAACATCTGCCACTACCTAGGATTGAACTCTCAACCTTCCTAGTGGGAGGCAAGAGTCTTCACCACTAGACCACCACACAATTCAATTATATTATATTCAATAACCTAGTAAATAGATCTACAAGGGTCAATTATTAGAGAATATGAAGAGGAGAGGGCCATGGCATTTGTGTTTCTGGGCTTCTCATGCCCCAGACCTCCAGCCTTCTCTAAGCTCCAGAGAAGGTCCTTTGAGTTATTCATAGTTTTAATCCAATGAGAAGCAAATATATATTGGCCTTGTTGAGGAAAGTTCTATCTAGCTTTTCATCAGAAATATACATTATTTAACATTAATTTTAACCAGTGCACATGTCATATTTGATGACTGAAGCCTATTGTGGTTCTCCCCTGCTCTCCTCCTTATGCTATTGGGATATGGCCACATAATCCCAGCTTCACATATGCCAGAGAAACTTTTTGACACAGCTGCACAAATCAAGCTTCATATGTGCTGGAGAAATATTTTGACATAATGTCGGAATTCTCTGCAGTGCCTCATAGCTCTCCCCACCTCCCAAATCTTACATAAATACCTGATCCCTTGTTAGCCATAACATCAGGGGAAAAATCAGTTGATTCATTCCACATTTGGGCTCCTTCTCCCTTCCCCCCAAGTCAGGAGAACATGCTTTAATGATCCTCTGGGGATCTTATTCAAGTCTTCTGTTTACTCAGCAGATCGGGGGCTGCATGTTTGAAGTCAGGCTTTAAGCTGTTCCTTCTAATTACTGAAAGAATTTGAAACCAGCAAGAACTCAGCTATGGAACAGCAAACAAGGGGAAGAAGCAGGATTATTGGCAAAACAAGGACTTTGCCAAAATCCAGCTTCTTTGAAAGAAAGGGTTGAGGGCTGGAAGAGGGGGAGTCTGCCCTTAACAGGAAAACATATGGTTATTTGGTTGGTTCTGTGAAAATCTCCCCTTGTTTTCTGGAGGGGAAAGCACATCTGGAATGAGAAATGGAATCGATCAAGTCATTAATTATTATAATTCTGAAAGCTGCTGTTTGACAAATTTGAAGCAAATACTCCCAGATAGTCCCCTATGCAGGCTAAGCCAAGGCTCTTTTTACCATAAATAAAGTTCTGTGCTGTAAAACATTAAGAGTGAATTCTTGAAAACTGATAAATATTGAGCCCCAGTACACTTCTTTATGGTCCAAACATGAAGATTTCTTAGGGCATTAAATGATTTGAGATGCGGTGCCCACTTGACAATCATCTGTCATACTTTCAATTGTGTAGAAATGTAAAAGAAGATTAGATGGAAAAGAACATCACAGTTTAACATGTGACTGTTGAGGTTCCAATTTCTTTCTCAGAATTTATGGAATTATTCACTAGCATTTCTGTGTCATTCATTTTCTTCAGGGATTTCTGTCAATGTTCCCACAATATATTAGACAATAAACTTCATTTAGTGCATGTACATGCAGTGCCATTTTTACCCTCCTCCCCTAAATGTTACTCTTTATCCAACATTTTAAGGCAGGCATCTCAAACTCGCGACGTCATGTGACATCGGGCGATGTATCGGAGCTTTTTCGCCATTGCTAGCAATGGGGTGGGTGCGGCTCTGGTATGATGAAACCGGCCCATGGGCCGGCAGTTTGACACCCTTGTTTTAAGGTATTTTCTTCAAACCCTGGAAAGTTGTCATCTTGGTTTCCTTCAGGTTGGATGCCCCAATGAATAGAAAAATCTAAGATACACGTGTGGATTAAAAGGCTTTTTAACTGATGATTTTGGAGAGTGTCCACAATACAATAAAGCTAAAATTTCAACCAAAGAACCCTAAGCAGGAAAATTAGAAATTACTGATACATAGATCATTTGGTGCAAATGCAGCCTATGGAAAATCAGCAGTTATAACTTGCATGGTGCTGCTTCCACTTGATGTCAGCTTCAAATCCAGTTGAGTAATCTCTACAGGGGAGCAAAGGAAACTTTATATTTTTAGCTGACTGTCTAGGCAAAATCATCTGCCTCTGCAGGGGTTTATCTGTACATCCCTTCCCATCTAAGGTGCAACTAGTAATTATCAGAGAAAAGATCTTTTTAGTGGTGATCTTCAGACTTAGATCTTTCTCTAAAAGCAAACGCTCTCCTCTCTAGCTTTCTGTGACATGCATTATTGGTGTGTTTTGTTGTAGGTTATATATAATTTCTATGCAGTTTTTATAGATGTGATGTTTTCTGTGTTATTTTATTCTCTAGTAATGAAACTAAAAAGCACAGTACTTCATGAATTAATAAACAAAGGAATAGATAGGCAAAGAAAACCACGAATTGTAGTCCTATGCACTTTCCTGGATGTAGTTCTTACTTTACATAAGAGAACTTAACTTCTTTCTAAACATGTTTGTGACTTTGGGGTTACCTCAACAATGAAAATATGAAACATATGTATGACTTTTTAAATTAATATACCACAGGGCTGCACTGAAAGTTCCAACAAAATTACTGTAACTAAAAAGCCGCATTGTGAAACCACAAACTGGCTTTATCTGGATTCAGAAGCCATATAGGAGAAGACCTGGCTAGTTTTCTGAATGAGAGACTACCAGGAAATACCAGGGCTGTAAAATAGACTGGCAAGTGAGAAAAAACCATGGGGAAAAAACAGTGGCAAACCATTTTTGTATTATTGGCAAAAAATCTGCAACGAATATGCCCATAGAATCACCAACGGTTGAGTGTGGCTGACAGACTTTCTGCCCCCCACACCTTTAATAAAATGGTTTAGGACTGCCTTTTTATTAACTTTAGTTCATTTAGAACCCAATGCCAGACTCTTCCAAAATATTCTAAAATAAAAAAAATGGAAATAACAGTTGAATTGTATCTGCAAAATCATACTCATATCGTATATTGCAACATGAGGGTTTGTTTGCTTAACTATATGCTATCAAGTCACTGTCAGTTCTTAGTGACCGCATGAATAGACTGTCACCATGATGATTTGTTTCTGATCTGCTTTTTTAAGTGATACCCACTCTAATTAAATCCACCCATTTTGCTGTGAAGACATACTTTTACCTTAATGTGAATAGGACAGGATCCACTGACCAGGGAAGGGATCCATGCAGATCATCTGCAAGACCAAGTTTTACCCCAGTGCTTTTCAGTCAATATACAAACATCATAAATATTTTCACTGGTTACTGTATTATCTCTTCTCCCATCCAGTTTCCTTCAATGTTTACACATCTGTATTCAGATTAGCAAACTATCAAACAGCAGTTGGTTCTATATAATTTTCTGTCTTAATATGGAAAGGATTGTCCTTTTCCTAATTAAGGCAATTAACATTTCTGTGCCTCCAATTTTTCAGTCTAATCCAAGAACAAATGTCCTTGGATTTGCAACAGTCACTTATTGCCACTAGAATCACAATGATCCAGATTCCAGCCAAACCTTGCAACAATTTTAATATCCTTATTGGAAATGATTCGAGGGAAAGAGATAGAAATCTCATTGAGGCTAAACCTGTTCCAAAAATACTAATGGATACTAATGGATAAAAATAGAATTAAATGAAACCAGGATAGCCCAGAGAAAGAAGACTGTTTATTCCTAGTATCTTCTGATTCTTCTGTGGAACAGAAGAATGCTTTTTTTTCCTGTCTCTGTTTATACCCTTCAGAAAGCAGCCTGAATAATTATCCAGTGTAAGGAAGGACAGTCAAAGATGGCCCAAAAAAAATCCTAGGAGAAAATGTTATTTTCAATTGGTTCAGTGATAATTTACCAACAAATAATCAGTTTCAGATTCCCCCAATCTAATTTGTCTGAGAGAAAAGGCATAATGGAGCAGATACTTCCTTGCTTTCTGAACACAGTGTTTTCCCTGTGTTTTCCCCCAGTCTTGAGCTGGCAGAAAACTATGTTGGCATAACATTTTCTTTCTCAGTAGCCATTTCTACCTTGCCATAGGCCAGTGATTTATTTTTGATGGACAGGAATTGGTAGATTCCTCTGGTTTGGTTTCCTCCCCTCCCGCTCAGGTCTCTTCCCACCAAAGATGAGGAGAAAGAAGCCTGGCAGCCTGATAGATGCTGGAACAGATGTTTGTAGTGCACAGATTACTTGATAGATAACTGCTAATTGGTTAACTAGTTAAGTAAGGAGGTTATGAAAGAACAGACTTGGTTTTGCATCAGATGAGTGCTTGTGATCACAAGCATGATGTCCAGTTGTGCAAAACCTCACTACGTATCCCTGTTCTGAAGTGTTGCCAAAGTTACAAGCCCATAATAGCTTGACTTTGCTAATACTGTAGCTCATCTAGTGCTAATTTATTTCAAACACTCTCATTCACTTTGCCTGGAGTTCATAGGAAGAGAAGATACAGAATAGGTCTTCAGAGTAGTCTGATATTAAGAACGGATGGGAAAGAGAAAGGCTGGTTGTCCACCAGGGCCTTAAAGAAGATAAGAATTTATGTGATCCTTAACCCAGATTACTTCTCATTATGGAAGTAATCTTTACTTCACAACTAACAATTATTTTAGCTATTTTGGTTCTTGCTTGCCTTTATTTGCAAGGCTTCAAGTGAACATCTGCCTGCTGCTTTCCTATAAGACAGTCATGCAAGACAGACTTCAAGCAATTTGGAAATCTGAAATTCCCAAGAGATGAGAAAGAAATTTACATTAATGCCCCAGGAGACTTCTCCCATCCCTGATAAGCTGATAAAAATGCTTCCTAATGTTCATTTGGGCCCCACTAAAATGCTGAAGCAATCTCCGTTCAGTTGTGTAGACCAACTCCCAGAATTCTTAGCAACAGCCACCCGGTTCTGGGTGTTAGGTTGTCATCTATATACGGTAATTAGCTTGTTGCTTTGCTTTGCTCACTCCTTTATTCTCCAGCTCAAGAATATGCCCATAATAGTGTTGATTGTGGTAATATTACTCCAAGCCCTGGCACTGTAATAGAACTTGAAAGAGATCATAGAAAAGATAAGGTATAATGTACATCATGGGAATAAAGGATGGATCTGATACTCCAATGCCAAAAATGGCAAAACTGGGTTTTTACAAAGCTGATTTTAGTTGAGTGACGGTGGGCTGTGGCAACAAGGCCCTCCCAGTCCATCTGGCAGTTTCTCCAAATAGGAGAGATCTTCTGTAGCTTCTTGTGTGGGGTTATATATTTTTTTGAGCAGGTTGACAGAAAGAACAGTGGCTTGATAGTGCCAGGCACTGGTCTGCTGTGAATCAGCCCCTCAGTGGAAAAGCTCCTTCTCTTATTAAGAGGTGTCCTTTTTCTTTTCATCTCTTACTCATTCTCCAGAAAAGCTATACTGGAGGGTAGTGCTTTATTCTTCATTGTTCCCATTGTGGTTAGGGAACATCAACTCCCTAACCACAATGCCATGAGAATGAGAGGAATTGAAATTCAACACTTCTAGAAGGCACCAGGTCAGAGAAGCCTGGCTGAAACTATTTTGAAAGGAGGGATGAAATGTGAGCTTGGAAAATTCCTTTGGATATGTTCCACCTCTCCAGTTCTTTCACGTAAGAGAGGAGTATTACAGAGAACGGGTTAGATTTCCCTATCCTACATTATATTAGTCTGATTTAGATCTCTTCACCCAGCTCTATTTTTTAATCACCAGATGATTAAGAAGGAACTTTAAATTTAAGAGTTCAGGTATGAATACCGGTAGGAAACTCCTTCAGTCACCACTAGGTTTGTTCCCATAACTGACACCCCTTGGTTATCAGGAAATGGATTATACTAAAAGACATATGAAGATCTATAGCCAAATTTCTTTCATGCATGACTTCTCAAAATATAAGATACATGATGTCAACCCCTTGTGTCTTCCTCAAATTGGTCCCTGCCACACTCCTTTGTGTTAATTGAGTAAATAAGGCTCATCTAGAAAGGAACAACAGCCTCTTCATTTTGTGGTCCGATTGGTAGTGGAGGTCTAAGAAGGAGAAATCAGGCTGCACCAGGTATGCATATTTGGATACCTCAGTCGTTGCTTTCAAATATACAGACATTTAGTATTCATATTCCATATTATATAATACAGCATCCCATTCCTTGCACCTGATGAGGAAACAGCTACTCTCTCTTTATTGTGCATGACAAGAACATCCTCTTAATGCTCTTGCTAGATCAATAGCTATAGCCATATTATTCTCCTGGAGTTTAGCAGTAACAACATCAGGAAGAGTAGAGGAGAAGGAGCAGAGAATGGGGAGAGAAGAAAATCAGGAGCCCCAGTCATCAAATAAGCCCAGTATGCTGTTCATCCTTGAAACAATGACCTCCAGCCAATTAGCTGAAAACAATTTGATGCCTATTCAACTTCATCAAAAAGACCCTCCAGACCACCAGCCCATTTGTCAGCCAGGTTTGTCAGCTAGGTTTGGCTATTGATTGCATTTAAGTTAAAATAAAATATTTAGAAGTTTCACTTTTCTATGCTGATTTTCAGAGATGTGAAGATGTGTGTATCTACAGTTGCAGATAGCTCATAGTACAATTTTAAGTGAAACAAGTTGTTTCTTTTGTAGAAAATGTGGAGAAGGTGGAAGGAACATTGGCTTAGAGAAGGGAAGGTTCTGATGGTATCAAAACAGCTGTTCTGGAGTCCTGATAAACTAATGTGAATATCTAGAAAGGGAATCAAACGCATGCTATTTCCAAGTTTCTTGCTACACAGAGGCCTTTCTGAGATTTATGTTTATGTTTATGTTTATTTGATTTATACCCCGCCCTTCTCCCTTGTCGGGACTCAGGGCGGCTTACAGCAT
>JANHFS010008757.1:0-10140 GCA_032467975.1 Trimeresurus albolabris
AAGTCACTTTTTCCAGTGCTGTTGTAACTTTGAACAGTCACTAAATGAACTGTTGTAAATCAAGGACTACCTGTACCACAGCACCACAACTTTTTCTCATACCTGAATGGGAGTGACCTAGAGAGTTCTGAACCCCTTTTTAAGAGAAACAGAACCTCACACTAGGTTCATGGGCAGTGCAATTTATGCAGGTAGGGTTTTTTTTTTAAAAAAAAAAGTTTATTCGTGTGTGTGTGTGTGTGTGTGTGTTTCCAGAAGCCTGGTTGAATTTCTAACCCTCTCTTTCGGAAAAGCAAGTAAACTGGATAATCTTAAAAAAATAAAATAAAAAGACAACCTTGGTACAGCCATTACACATTTCTCAAAACAAGTGAAATGACCAATGGTTTATTGTCATCTATTAATATATTGTACTTCATAATGTCTAGTTACCAAGCTCTAAAGGAAAACCACATAATCTTTGGTGTCTTAACACAAGTCAAACGCAAGCTATCCATTTTTAATATTATATGCATCTTGAAAGTAATATAAACTTGATGGAAATTTTTAAAATAAATATATATGTCAGGTAGCGACTCTCTTAGAAGGCATAAAGCTAAATAAAAGTGCTCCAGTTTTTTCCATTTATGGAGTAGATTGTGGCAGAGAGAGAGAACAGACTCAGTTCAGCCTCTCTAAGCAAAAATTATTCAAGAATGATCCACTGGCACAAGAACTATTATTAGCCATGTATTATGTACAATGGATTATTTTTAAGGTAAGCAATTGAATATTTAGATTTTCTCTTATTACTTGAATCATACCCTTAAAAGGAATCAGAGATTGGCATTAATATATATTTATCGCCCAGCAACACAAAACTGTGCTGGCTTCACCCAAGCATTGAAAAAAACACATTATATTACAATTTCTGTCCTTTTTGACACACAAGTAAATTTACCATTGCCTTCTCCCTTTTCTTAACCCAAGACCTTTAGCTTTAAAATGTAGTGAGCAGGGAGATAACATTTAAAACTAAGTTGCATAGCTCTAAGAAACCAGCCCAAGCAGTCTAGAAATCATATCCTAAACCATACAATGGCAGAATAATTTTCTCCTCCCTGAAATTCATGATCTGTAGAATGTAGCTAGTAACTAAAGAAAAGTTTGTTCTAAGGAAAAAGGAATGTGTGATCAGATGGATGCCTCTTGTAATGAGTCAGAGGATAGTGATGTTCAGTTCTCATTTAAGAGAAAGTTCCTCAGTAACTCATCTGGGATCATTCTTGATGCAACTAAGTTTATAAGTGAATGTGATGCATCCAACAAACCAACACAAATACAGGGATTCTGGTTCGATAAGCATTTGAACATGCTTCATACTACAGTGCTAGCAAAGGGACACATAGAGGTGAGGAACAGGGAAAGAATGGTCTGAGAAAAGGACATCAGAAGGGCAGGCCAAAGGCTTATCTGTGATCTTTGATCTCCATGGGTTCTTCTCCTGTGATTGTTTTGCATTTGGGCATCGGTCAAATGTTATTATCCATCTGACCATCGACTTTGCTTTATATGAAGACCCAGTCTGGAGATGGGAAAAGATATGAGAATCTTCCCAAGGGAAAAGAAAAGGAAAGTTTATTTCAGTGGGTTTATAGAATGAACATCATAAGGATCTATAAACAGCTTTATGGCAAGAACAAACATGCTTGAGGGTACACCGGACCAAACTAGAACTAAAAGATGAAGGGAGGAGACCACTGAGCAAGGAATAATGTTAAAGGAGGATCTGGCTGAAGGATCCGACCTCCCTTATACTGCTTGGAGGACCCTGAATAGGTTGAGAGGTGGAATGCCCACATGTAAAACGAATACCGGTATGCTCAAGTGGAGCTCTTAGCGGATAACAACACGCTATGTGAATGTAGCGACACAGAGCTCGGCCCATAAACTGTTATGTTGGCTAGAAACATGTACCAACAATGACTTATTTTTGGCCAACAACAAAGCCAAGGAGATGACTTCATTTGGCAGTTTAATGTTTGATCTAGACGGAGGAGGAGGAGGAGGAGGAGGAGGAAGAGGGTTGGAAAATTGATTTTTTTTTTTAGTTTGATTAGTTTGGGGTAAGTTAGTTCCGTGAATTCAGCTGGCTGATCCAACAAAGCCTCTTCTAATTTTTTTTGGGTTTTTTGTTTTTACAATTTATCTATTCACAACCCTGCTTTTGAGCAGATTTAATGCTTACTGAAGGTTTCAGATGATTCATGCAAGACATTACATAATCTTAACATAATTAACTCTTTGGCCAAGAGGGGCATAGAAAAATCCACAGAGAATTTTAACCCATGTTATGTACTTTGAACATCAAACTGAATATTCTGCATCCTTCCATAGGCCCACATTCCCCAATTATTGGAAACACATGCTGGCACTGAATCATTTCACGGTTCATTTCAGACAAACATGCAGAAAACTGTGGGAAACAAATATGCAGCCCTGTGAAACAGTAAAATGAAAAGAGTGCTTGCAGTCAATGAAAACCGAGACGAGCTGCTGCTTGAATCACGAGGAACAAGGAAAGCTTGCTAAGCGTGCAGAGAAAGAAGAGAAGAAAAAATATATTCAGACAGTTATCCTAAAGTTTCACCACTTGGAAAAAATGAAGACTATTTCTTGCAAAAATGCTAAAAAGCAGGTTGCCTACATTTAAATTGAAGAAGCAGATAAATTACACTGAAGGAATATATGAATGAATAAAAATGTTTTATTATATGAATAAATCACTTTGATCATTAAACCATATGTACATTATCTTGAGAGTTAGCTCGTCTGATTCCTAACCAAATGTAAAAACTCAATTCTGCTTGTATTGTAGCCACTTCTAATGTAGGACTGATGTTTGTTTGGACACAACTGCTTGCAGATTAATAAACAAATCCCAATACAGGTAGTCCTTGACTTACAGCAGTCCATTTAGTGAGAGTTCGAAGTTACAGTGGCACTGAAAAAAGGGACTTACGACCATTTTTCACACTTTCATAACCATTGTAGCATTCCCAAGGTCACGTGATTTACATTTGCATGCTTGACAACCGACTCACATTTATGACGGTTGCAGGGTCCCAGAGTTATGCGATCTGCTTTTGAGACCTTTTGACAAACAAAATCAATGGGGAAGCCAAATTCACTTAACAACTGTGTTGCTAATTTAACAACTGCAGTGATTCACTTACAAGTGTGGCAAGAAAAACCGTAAAATGGGGCAAAACTCACTTAACAAATTTCTCACTTAACAACATACATTAAGGGCTATCTGTACTAACAATTCCATTATGTTATCAGCAACACCTGAAAATGGAATGAAGATAATGTTGTTTTACAGCTGAATAAAGTACAATTAGAACAAGTACAAGAATTCAAATACCTCAGGCCCATAATACAGGAAAAGAAGAATGCCTGAAGTAAAATCCCAAAACTGATGCTGCCATCATTACATTTGGTTCACTCATCTGGGTTTAGGGTGGAAGCCTAACATTACCATATAAAATGCAAAGATTTCAGTTAGTGCTGCTACGGGGGCTACTGAATCCTACAATTCTGCAACTGGCCAGCAACAGTTGATGAAACACCCAAATGATGATTGAAATGATTTGGGCTTATTTTCAGAATGGACTCAGTTTGGTGCCCATACACGCTATTCTGAAGAACACAACAATACAGATGCAAGTTCACTGCAGGGCAATGAAGAAAATACAGAGAAGACAAACTTAAACTATGTAGCTCATTGTAGAGTAGGCTAAAATCACAGCAATGGACAATGCACTTAAATGAGGTATTGTTATCAAATGTACATGGTCCTAAAGCACCCACAGTAACATATTGGTTGTGAAGCCTACCGTTAGGAAGATCAACATCAAGTTCATTTTTGAAAAATCATCACCATAATTTGCTAAATAAGCTACAATTGACTAGATATGCTCATCATACAAACTATAAATTGGTTTGCCAAATCAAAACTACTGAGATTCTTATATCTCACTAAATCAAATCCAGAAAAACTCACATAATGGTTTGGTGTAGCGTTTCTCAATATCTCACATGTTATTATGAGCATAAAATGGGAAAGGACAGAGGTTCCCAAACTTTCTCCACTTGTGTCTCAGTGATTTTTTCAAGATACCCCACAGTTCCCAAACAGTAGCCTGAAGTGTCCTCAGGCACTTGTGGTTGCTACAGGATACTTTAAATTGGAGATCACACAAAGCCCTTGTGATCCACTGTGGTGACCCAAGACACTCGCACCACACCACAGAGTTTAGGAATAGGAAATGAAATGGTATAAACTCCTTAAAGAGATATGTACTTAAGAAACAAATATTAATATTTCTTTTTTTCAGAGTTCATATTATTCTCTAAATCAGTTTCCACTTCTAAAGAAAGTATGCTTGATTTTTTTTTATAGATTCCTGGGCTCTATTATATATCAAGGCTGTCAATTTTTTGGATTTGATAAAGCTTTTTAATGTATGTAGTATGCATTTTGCATATAATCTGCACAATTGTCTTTGGAAGTTTTTAAAAAATTTCTTCCAATGTTCTTGAAGACAATTAGCCTCCTCTACCCACCCATTTATGTTTTTAAACTGTTACTTTAAAGGATCTCTTGGCTAATACAGTGGATACAATAATGCCATGTCTCTTTTTATTACAAGCATTCTTTTTTGAGTAAGGGAATCTTCCAAAATCTGAAGTGTTTTTATTTAGGGAAAAACAAGCCTTGAAATTTCATCCTTTCTCATGTTTGGGAGGAAAATCCCATGACATCGTTAAAACATAAAAAGCTAATTTAAGATATTTCATTATGGCAATATTATTTTTCCAAAACACATGACAGCATCAAATATATAAAAATTCTGCACACAATGTTTCATTTAATATCCATATGCAACTTTGTGAAAAATATTCATTCTTATTTGGATTATATAAAGTTTAACCACTCAGTGTTTACCACTTTATTACTCAATGTCCTATAACAAGCTTCATATGTATCTCATAAAGGGGATCTGAATAAACAAAAAACCCCAAAGTGTGCTGCTTGTTTCATTTATTTCCATTGAACATCTGATGTCCCAGTGAGAAAAAAGAATCACTCTCTAATTTAATCAATCCATTTAAAGGGATAACTAGGACCAATTGTGTAACAATTTCATTACACAATTAGAATTGTCTTGAGGCAGCCTTGCCTTATATAAATCTCATGAACTTTGGTTCTCCTCATCAGAGTGAACCATAAATATTCTAGAGGCATGTGTTGTCCCACTCAAAAGAAATATTTGAAGACTCACCAAAATAGTCAATGATGCCTATCAGTTTACAAACGGTTAGGAAATCATTCTGGGGTTCCCCTTACCCACAATTCAAGTTTTTTTTTTAAATGGAACAAAAATGAATCTCCCCAAGAGTAGGCATCCCATTAAAATCATTCCAGGAAATTAGAAAGAATCTAGGACAACCTCCAGGGATCTGAAGGCCATTTTCATTTTGACTGAAGAAAGTCACAATTTCACCATTACAAAGCAATGGGTAAAAATGGAATTAATGGAAGGGTAAAAGGCAGAAATCATTCTTTATTAATAGCACTGATATTTGTGTCATGAAAAGCCCTTGGATTATCCTCAAGGCTCCTGAAGGAATGTTCCAAACTGAAGCTTTGGGGAGAACTGTGTTGATATTAAGTTTGGTAGACACCAAATGATACATTCCACAATAAGAACCTCATATCAACTGTCAGGACCTTTATGACTTGTAATTACTGAATAATTCTACCAGGCAATAGAGGAAAAATGGACTATTGGTCCATCATGTGAAACAGAAGCATAAATGAATAAAACAGTAAAATACTGATCTAAACATACTAGCAAAATAATGTTCAAGATAATGATCCCAAACATGCAAAATAATGTATGAAGAATAACAAGCTAAGTGGTTTGGAGTGATCAAATCAAAGACCAGAACTAAACTCTGTAGAATTGTTGTGACACAACCTGAAACAAGCAGTTAATTATAGAAAATTACCATATCTTAGTAAAGTCATTCACTATGAAGGAACAAGCCAAAATTCAAACAAGAGAAGCGAACGAGGCATCACCAATTATAGGACGTGTTGGTTACTCTTATTTTAATTAAAGTTGATGCAATCTGTTACAGAATCCAAGGTCAGAATTACTTTTCTGTACTGGCAAAAAGCATTTTAGATAATTCTGAGTATGGAATACTTGAACCAAGCTTGACATTTTTGTATTATATATTCATACAATATAGATCTACATGAAGCTTTGTAAAAAAAAATTACTGGCAAAGCTATGCAAAAATTCAGGAAATTCAAAAGGGGTGAAGAATTTTTTCAGCAATATACCATCAATCATTGTCTTCATCATACATCAAATAACATTCATACCTTTCATTACCTTTACTGTCATTACTGAAAGATATGTTTGTTTCCTTCTTCCTCTACTTTAAAATCAATTACTTAAAAGTTTCATAATGATAAAGCAAATAACTTAATCCTTCATGTTTTTCAACAGTTGGTAAATAATGTTTTTTTTTTGCAAGATTTAAAGTGACACATTTAAATATAATTGATAATATATTCTCCTGATTCTAAACAATTACATAGTTGAAGAAATTGTTCACTCAAGTGGAGGGAAGAGTATACTTAGTTTTTTTGGCATGACTAATAGAGTATTTAATCTTTTATTTGCCCTCTACTATGACACCTATTTTGCCTTACTGGAAATTTAACTGTGGGATTAAAATAAATCAACCGAATAATTTTTTTCTTTCTTATGCACTCAAGAATTGGCAATTTTTTAAAAAAGTCAACCAGTGAGCAATTTACAATACATTGTATTTAACAGTTATCATATATAATAAGGAAGAAGAGTATACAAGAGTGCTGATATGGGTTGCAACACAAGTGATTCACTCCAAGCATCAGCATCACACAGCAGAGGGTTGACTAATTGGCTATTGGCTACATCATGGCAAGGAGAAACAAAGGTCACAATCTTCTTTTTCCACTATAAATTTACAACCGAGCCATAATGATATGACTTCATCTTCTCTAGTTCCTTAGAAAATTCAACGAACATCTGCTATTGCTTGGTGGGATTATTCCACATACGCCAAGAATCAAATTTTCTCCATTTGCTGACTTAGTACACGGGTTTGCTTGGATTAGAGCCAAAACTGAACACACCTAAATTCCCCTATCCCTTTCCATCTCTTTAAAATGTTCAAAGAAAATGTATTTATTAAAATTAGACAGCGTAAACCAAGCAATTAACACAAAAAACCTAGAGCCAATTGTGAGGTTTCATATCTTGTAAAAAAATAAATTGGCTATTACACATCTAAGCCCCACAATTTAAGCAAGCATCACCACCCACTAAGCAACGAGCAGAAGCAAAACCAAATGTAACACCCGAGGCCAGAGAGCAGCGGTAAAGAAAAAACAAACTATTAAGTATGAACAAGGATTTTAGATTCTGCAATTAAGGAAGCACAATATATTTAAACAGATATCTCCAAGCTATTTATAAAATGATCATCAGAAAATGAAACAGTTTAAATACTATAATCAGATCTTTAAATCTATTCAAGACATTACATAAAGGAAACTTAAATTCCCAGGGCTTACTACAGAAGAGCATAAGAACTGCTGGCAGATTTTTTGTGCCGTGAGTCTGTTTTAAATAAAACCAACTGATTTATTGCACATATTAAAAAAAAAACCTTTTGCAATTAGCATTGTAAAGACAGCCGACCTGTCCATCTCTAGTAGTGTGAAAACACTACAATTTTAACCAATTTCACTGCAATGTTCATTCTCCAAGCAGGAAAGTGCAACTAATTTTACGCTTTCTTGGTTTGAGGAAAATTTTCATATATTTGCGATTGTTTAGTCATGATTCAAAAACTGAGCATGCAGTCATACGATTATCGCATTTACATCTTGGTATAAAAACAATGACTCTGAACCCAGAAGAAATTCCATTTTATCTGTTAAAAGAACACAGAACCAATATTTGTACCGGGGACATTATTAAATGTAATATATTTCTTCACATTGTGTGTTATCCTCTTAATCTGTACTTTCCTGCCCTTGAAAAGAATGCTGTTTGTTTCCTTAGGAATTCAAGTCCTCTTTTTTGGCCCCCTTACAAAAACAAATGAATATATAAAAAAATCATATAATTTCTTAAAAACTAAGCTTAATCAATCAGTGAAACACATTTTCCCAAGAAATGTTGCTACATTTGGGCAATACTGAAAACACAATACTGAATAGAATAGAGCTGGAAGGGACCTTGGAGGTCTTCTAGTCTAGCCCCCCACTTAAGCAGGAGAACCTATATACCATCTTAGACAAGTGACTTTCCAGTCTCTTCTTAAAAATCTCCAGTGATGGAACGCCCACGATTTCTGGAGGCAAGCTGATCCACTGGTTAATTGTCCTCACTGTCAGGAAGTTTCTCCTTAATTCTAGGTTGCTTCTCTCTTTGATCAGTTTCCATACAAAGTTATTGTTTCTATGATGACAGAAGGCCAAAAATGTTTCCATCATGATGTTGCCAATATATCCAAAGGACTGTCACAGGGAAAAGAGAGTATGGATCGCGGGAGGGAAAGACAAGAAGCAGTGTACAGAACCTATATTTAGAGAGAAATCCAAACATAAAATAAGAATTATTGAGAAGTAGAAAAGTTAGCTTCTTGGAGCTGTGGTGTGG
Source organism: Trimeresurus albolabris (assembly GCA_032467975.1). Taxonomy (NCBI): domain Eukaryota; kingdom Metazoa; phylum Chordata; class Lepidosauria; order Squamata; family Viperidae; genus Trimeresurus; species Trimeresurus albolabris. The sequence continues at coordinate 8,775 of JANHFS010008757.1, forward strand.
CTCAATCAATGAAGATTTTTCAAGACTGACAGCCTTTTGTCTGGATATCTGAGGGATTTCTGCCCTGGGCTGAACTAGAAGATCAGCAAGATGTTCTCCAGCCCTATGACTGAGACCATGGTTTTCTTTTGTAACAGCAGCACAAATGGATGGTGCTGCACCTGGAAAACCAAACAGCTCTCAAAGGGACAATAGCCCAGGTGAGTCAAGAACTGACTTTTCTACACTGATGCTATCTGGATGAAAGAGACAGAGTGACAGCAACAGCTACAGGCAGACATAAACAGAGAAGCCCAAGACACAACAATCAGAGATGAGAATTCTCCCCAGGATACAGCATCTGTTCAGGAGGAGAAAGACAAAGGGTGGAACACAAAAAAGTTATGTACCTTCAGTTTGGGAGAAACTGCCCCACAGATCGTGGAATTTATTCACCTCAGTCTACGGACTATAAAATCGCTGCCAGAACACTCAAAGATCAAATTTATGCAAGTCTGATATTAAAACAAAAAGTTAGATCCTCAGTAAGAGGGATTTCCTGCTTGTCCCAAATTCAAAACCATGTTATATGGCACTCTAGGAAATTTAGGATCATACTTCCCTACCGTCAGTTCTCTATCAGAAGTTCCCTCTATCATTTTTAAATCTAAAAACTTGATTGTTTAATCCAACAATAATTCATCCAAACATAAGTATACATAACAGCAAACTTTTAAGTTTTTGATCTCACACACATAATTCATAGCTGGGAGCATAGAGTTTAATTCACTTTCTTTGGGATGATTGTCTTTGCTGTTTTCCAAATACAGCTTTAAGTGTAGGATCTGCGGTTTCTTGCATGGAATTCTGAATAATTCTAAAGTTCCTTTATTCTTGATTAATTAAATTGTTTGGGGGTAGATCAAATATTGATCTGGCCACATTCTGATGGAAATTCTGGAACTGCCCAATGTAATGAGACCAATTGAATTTTCTATTACCCCAGAGATCACTACTCCTGTTCAAAGTAATTTCTTCTGACTTTCATATCTAAACTATATAGTTCATTAAGCTAAAAATTATACCAATGTAGGATGTGGGGGGGGGAGACCACTATCACTACAGTATTTCTATTAAATTTGTGGAGAGCTTCTCCACATTGAAAAACTTTCTTTTCCCCATTAAAAACACAATATTTAATTTTCTCTTTGGAAAATAAAGCAAAACATTTAATATTTTAACACGGCAGGGTAGGGTATGGTATGGTATGGTATGATACGGTATGGTATACTAAAGTACAGTATAATGTAGTGTAGTGTGGTGTGGTGTGATGTGTTGCATTATGTAATGTACTGTGGTTAGTATAACACAGGGGTAGGCAACCTTG